>JAEIIU010047181.1:0-22672 GCA_018874675.1 Drosophila baimaii
TAACAGGCGAGCAGCAGCAGCAGCAGCAGAGCGACGATGCGCTGTTCTGTCCGCTGACGTCATCGATAAAACTTGCATTGCATACTTTTAAGACGTTGTAAAGCTTTTAGCGGTGACGTCATTGACATATCAGCACAAAGCGTGTCGACCTTCTGCTACTTTCTGCGCGCCTGGTGCGTGAAGCCAAGCTGTTAANTATTTTGTACTGCCAGATGTGACGTATGGGCTCTTTCTGATGCCTACAACAACAACAATCATTTTTACAACAACAATATGTTCCCCCTCGCCCTTCTAGGGTAACAGGCGAGCAGCAGCAGCAGCAGCAGAACGACGATGCACTGATCTGCGCGCTGACGTCATCGAAAAAGCTTGCATTGCATACTTTTAGGCTGTTGTAAAGCTTTTAGTGATGATTCAACATCTCTCTTAGATTACTCTCTCTCTTTTTCTCTGTCTGTCTTTTAGATTCAAGCTTCGAAGTCACTAATTCGCTATCTAATATTTCTGAGCGCCTGATACATGAAACCCGAACGCAAATGTCAGCCGGGAGAAGCTAATCTATTCGCGTAACTGTAAATTTAAGAGCTTTCTCAGAAAGCTTCCTCCCTCTCTTACTCCTCTCTCTTAGATTCAAGCGCTGCTCTCATATATTCGCTTTCTGATATTTCTGGGCGCCAAGTACATGAATCCCAGCACAGGCCATTTTGCAGTAGAAATTCCCATTTCGAAGAGAGAGAAGTACCACGCTAACAGAAGGTAGGCGTGATCTCTCTCTCTATCTCTCTCTTACACGCAAGCTTTTGAGTTACCAATTCGCTTTCTGATATTTCTGGGCGCCTGGTACATGAATCCCAGCACAGGCCATTTTGCACTATAAATTCCCATTTCGAAGAGAGAGAAGTACAATGCTCACCAAAATGACAGCCGTGAGACGCAGATCTCTTTGTTTGACTGCAAAATAACAGTTCTTTCGAGATCTCTCTCACTATACTTACTTTCTTGCTGAAAACTTAATGTGCAACTTAATCCGTAAAAAAAACAACAGGCATTTTATTTACAAAAGTAATATTTTTCTATTTTATTTTGTTACTTTCCATTTTTTTTTTTAATCGTAAAAGAACATTTTTAAATGTTTTTGTTTGTTTTTGCCTCCAAACATTTCTTCGTTCAATCTCGGAGAGAACAAGAACAGAACGGCAAACAGAAGACTCTTCTCGCGCACCAATAAATTTTTGGCTAATCAAATACAAAAAAACCAAAATCAAACGCTTGACCCGGAATCGATGTCACTTCTTCTGTGGCTAAAAGTAAACTTTTTGCAGCAATTGCTTTTGCATTTTTTGTGTTGTCGGTTTTTGTAAATATTTAATGTTCTTGATTTTTGTTTTTGGTTTGCCGCTGGCAGCTGGTTGCTTTCTTGTTAATTGATATATCAAGTTTTCAAGTTACTCTCCCTTCGAATTCTCGCCAGGATATTGGCCCCTGACGACCACCAATGGAACTGCTTAGCGAGGCAGCGGCATCTGAACACACCATTACGATTTAGCTCGCTAGTTTGCCTTTTTTCGTGGTGAAATATATATATATATGTATGTATATATATATATATATATGTAATAATAATATGCGCCATATTGTATATAGTAATAATAATAATATGCGTGTGTATATATATATATAATATATAATTTGTATTTAATAATAGTGTGTATATATAATTTGCGGTTTTCATATAATAGTTATAAACAAATTTTTACTTCGTATCTTTAGCATTAATTACAAACTACAATTCGCGTATTTTATTTTTCTTTTTTTTGTTTTGTTTATAATTGTAATAGTAAATTTCTGTTAGATTTTTATGGTTTTTGTTTTGTTTGTCTGCGGCTTAAATACTTTCATTAAATTTATAATATTATAAATTTAGGTTTTTTTTTTCTTTCTTTTGCTAGGCGTGTGTGTGCTATGGATTTTTGTGGCTTTTGCTGTTCGCGACGATCCTAATGTTAATGTAATGTAATGTAAACTCTGCAAAAAATGGCTGTGAGCTGTCTCTGTGTTACTATATAAATTGTGGAAGTGGCGGCATTGCCCAATTCGAAGAAAATTTCTATGGCCTCGTCAATGTCTGGTCTAACTTACGGACTTATGGAATTGCTCTAATTAGTTGTCGTACAATAATTTCATTGCTGGAATCTCTGGCGTTTTTTTCTCTTTCTTTTATTTAATTTGCTTATTTTTTTTAGCCATATCTTGTCTGCTCTATATGTGGGTTCATCATCATCTTACTCCTCCTGCTGTGTGTGTCTGGGCTTGGCTTGGCATGGCATCACTTGGTAATGCGGCCAGGCGCATTTTGTAGTAAATATATAAATTTCGATCTCTGCTTATCTCCTCAAAAACATCATTTTGTGGCGACTTAGGGACTATTACTATATGTTAGCGCTGCTGCTTCTTACATTCGTTACATTCTGCAGTATATATTATTATGTATTTTTTTGTTGTTGTTGTATATCATCAATTTATTTAACAAACTACTAATTACGTTTTTTTTCACTACCAAAAACTACGCATAATATATATATATTTATGTATATATATAGTGTATATTTTTTAAATATATATATGTTTTTTGTTTGCGCAAATACTCGCACTGTTTGCTCCGCGTTTTAAAATTCCATTTAAAAATGAATGTTGTCCTACAAAAAATTAATGTACAATTATAAAATATATAATTATAATTATAATTATAATAATAATAATAATAATAATAATAACTGTTGCTCCTCGCTCTCTCTCTCTCTCTCAAATTGATGTTTGTATTTTTAAAAAGTTTGCATTTTTGTGGCTTTTGCATTTTTGTTGTTTCCTCTCTCTCTCTTTTTTGATTCGCTTATTTCTCAATTTTAGTGTTTTTTTTTTGTTTGTTTGTTTTTGTTTCTCAAGCATTTTAAAAATATCACCAATATATTTTTGCTTTTTATTTCTGACAGTTTTCCCATTTTTTTGTTAGCTCTTTTTGCGTTTCTTTTAAAAATTAAAAAATTTAAATTAAAAATACAATATATAAAAAATGTACAACTACTATTTTGTGGTTTTTTACTTCGATTTTTGTTTTGTTTTGTTTTCTCTTTTCTCTTTTGTTGGTTCTTTTTGCGTTCTCCCTCTTAGCTTCTGCTTAAGTAATCGAAAAAGGAAAAGAAAAGGGGGTTGTGGGGCGTATCCCAGTGGGCGTGGCACTCAAAAATTAGCATTAAGTACAAGCTGCTTAAGTGTGTGTTTTGTTTGCAGAGAAAGTCTCTGCTCTGTGTGTATGTTTTGTAAATCTGTTTCGCTGGATTTTTTAAAGTACTTGCAAATACTTTTTTTGAATTTCCCTAATTTTTCATCTCCTTTTTTTGCATTATATGGAATGTCTCTTTTTAGCCACGCCCACAGGCGGCACTCTCGCTCTCTCTCTTTCTATCTCTCTCTAATAATACATAAAACATTACAATTACAATTACAATTACGAAATACAATACAGTGAAGCCCGCGGAAGTTAGAGTACATTTTTTTTTAGAGACAAACGAACGAACTTAGCTTAGGAATAAATTCACATACACACACACACACGCACACACACATACACAAATATAACAAACAAAATAACTTTCGTTGGCAGGAACGCGGGTGGGGGGCAGGCGGGGGACGGGGGGCAGTAACAACAACAGTGTGGCAACAAAAAAATATAAAAAAATCTAAACAAAACTGAGGCAACATCGTGGTGGTTATGGTTGTGGTTGAAGGTGGTGGACTTGGACATGGACATGGACACAATCTACGGCATATTGAAATCCTGCAGATTGAAGTTGTCATTGTCAAGGGAATTGATCAGATCCTGCGTGGAGAAGTTACTGTCCACCGGCAGGTTGTCCAGGAATTCGAGACACAAATCATTCGAGTTGGCCACCACCGAATTGATCGTTTGGCTGATGGAACTGGCGCTGGCAATGGTCGTTGTGGAGTTGTTGCCACCGCCCACAGCCGCTCCACCTACGCCGCCGCCTCCATTATTGTTACTGGCCGGCACACCGCCGCCTGGGCCACCGCCCACACCCCCGGGACCGCCCATCTGCATCTGCATCTGCTGCTGGTGCGTGGTGGTGGTGGTGCTCTGCACAAACTGCTGCTGCTGCTGCATGGTGATCTGCTGCTGCTGCTGGGTCTGGGTCATGTGCATGCTGGACATTTGCATCTGGCTGGCCATCATGTTGTTGCCGCCACCGGACTGCTGCTGCTGCTGCTGCAGGAGTTGCTGCATCTGCATCTGGTTGTTGCCGCCGCCAGGTCCGCCGCCCATGTGCTGCTGCTGCTGCTGCTGGCGCATCAATTGCTGCTGCATTTGCGCCGGCGTCATCTGCATCTGTGGCACCTGGGGGCCGGACATCATGCCGCCAGCATTGGGTCCGCTGCCAGCCGCATTGGGTGCGCCATTGGGCATGAAGTTGCCTGCCAGGGAAAGGGTTTTTGAAGATTAGAAAAGGAAACCAGGACTAAAGCCACAGGAAAACTCACCTCCATTGAAGCCGCCGGGTCCCTGTCGCATGGGTCCGCCCGGGCCGCCGAAGCCCATCTGCGTCTGCTGCTGCTGCGACATCATCATGTGCCGCCACTCCTGCTGCGAGCCCATGGGCATGCCATCGGGCGTCACCTGGACATTGGGCGGTCGCTGCTGCTGCTGCTGCGGCCCGCCGCCCATGGGTCCCGCTCCGCCGCCATAGGGTCCACCCATGCCGCCGCCGCCGCCGCCTCTGGGACCGCCGCCTGCACCGCCGTGCTGCTGCTGCTGCATGTACATCGCATGCTGGGGCCGCATCATGGGTCCGGAGGGCGGGATGGGTTGCTGGGTCATGCGCCGCATGGCCGCCGCCTGGGCAGCGCTATTGGGGAAGCGACCGCCATTGGCGCCGCCCACGCCCACTCCGCCAACGCCTCCCACACCGCCGACGCCAACGCCCACGCCCACACCGCCACCGCCCACCGTCTGCTGCATCATCTGGGCCTGCATCAGCTGCGCCTTGGTGGCATTGTACTCGGGCGGCGGTGGACGGGCGCCGGACATGTGCTGCTGCTGCTGCTGCATCGCCTGGGCGCGCATCATCTGCTGCTGCTGCAGGAACTTGGCCTGGTTGGGATTGGGCCCAGGGCCGGGACCAGGTCCGGGACCTCCGACTCCGACGCCTCCGCCTCCGCCGCCACCCATCATCATCTGCTGCTGGGCACTGGGTCCGCCGGCATTCGGATTCATTTGCATCGGGTTCATGGGTCCGCCCATCTGCATGCCCGGCATGCCGCCCATGGGTCCGCCCATTTGATTCATTGCACCATTGTTGGGACCGCCAGGACCTCCCGGACCGCCCACCACATTGCCCACGCCGTTGCCTACGTTGACTCCCAGCCCGGGGCCAAGACCCGCTCCCACTCCGACCTGCGGCTGCTGCATGAGCGGCACATTGGGACCGCCGCCGGCATTGGCCGCCGCCTGCGCCTGCGCTGCTGCTGCCGCCGCTGCCGCAGCAGCTGCCTGCGCCTGCGTCTGACGCTGGCGCATATTGGGCGGTACCTGCTGCTGCTGCTGCTGCTGGGCGGCCGCTTGCTGCTGCTGTTGCGCCGCTGCTGCTGCTGCTGCCGCGGCCGCTGCCTGTTGCTGCTGCTGGTTGAAGTTCATGCTTTGGCTTTGGGAGAGCGAGAAGCCATCGGAGGGAACTGGAAGGGAGAGGGGATTGGATATAGATAAAGATAAAGATATATATGCGATGTGCTCACCATTTGCATTGCTCATGTTTTGATTTGGTTGCTGCTGCTGCTGTCCGGGATTGGGACCGCCGTTGCCCACTCCTACGCCCACGCCCACGCCGCCGACACCAACGTTTACGCCTCCACCGGCATTGCCGCCATGCGGTTGCTGCTGGGGATTGGGTCCATTGTTGCCGCCGGGCTGCTGCTGCTGCTGCTGTTGCTGCTGCTGCTGCGCCTGCTGCTGGCTGAAGAAGACACCTTGCTGGGCGGCCACCGAAACATTGCTCTTCATGTCGCCACTCAGATGCAGATGCTGACCAGCTGACACCTGTGATGGGGATAAGATATAAATATAAATATATTTTAATAGAGAAATATATAGGTTTTCAATTGATTTTATCATATATTTGTTAAGGGTTAAGGGGTTTAAGGGATTGAGAGGTTAAGGTTATTAAGTTGGAAGAGTTATATGAAGAGGTTTCATAGATAAACTGCCTGGGAAAAGAGAAAGTAAAACCCTTTAAGCCTAGGTAATATATTTTAATAGTTTTTTACTCAATGTTTGTAGAACAATATCCTGGTAAAAGAGAAAGTTAAGTCTTTCAAACCCAGGAACTATATTTTAAAGGAGCTCTTTCCCTTTATAATATACCCTAAAATGATTTATTCCGTCGATAATATATAACCCTACATATGGCATTATTTTTAAGAACTTCTTTACGTTTTTTTTATTATATTATCTATCTTTTTCCTATATCATAACTATACCATTTCTTAAGATCTCTGTGTCTGTAAATACTTCCTGGGAAAATAGAAAATAATGTCATGTAGGCTTAGGAAATATATTTTAAAGCTGTTTCACCCTGTTTTTATAAAAAGAAAACTTCTGGAAAATTAGATAGTAAGGCCTTTTCAAGCTGGAAAATATATTTTAATGCGCTTTTACCTTGTATATATAGAAAACTTCCTAAATAAATATAACATAATGTCTTTTAAGCCTTTGAAATATATTTCTAGTGGAGCTTTTCCCTCTTTATAATATATTCTTTATGTATTTATCGTGTACATAATATATTACCCTATATAAACCATTAAATTTCTAAGCTTCTTTAGTTTTTCATAGTATATTATCTCTATATTTCCTATATCATAACCATATTCTCTTTTAAGATCTCTGTAAAAGAAAATAATATGAAGAAAAATCCTTAAAAGTATCTCCCAACCAATATTTCCTCGAATTTTAAATTAAAAAACCCCCCAAGTATCTCCTTCTTCCCCAAAATCATTCCCTACAATGTGAAACATTCGTTAAACATGAATTTCCAGTCATTTCCCAGAACTGATTTTCATAATCCCCCGACTTTTGGGGAACCCCCAATCAAATTACCTCCAATCCCAGGCACACATCTTATGGATCTTTGATCTATTTCTGAGTGCGAGTGTGTGTGTGCTTAGCACACGCATTCGACAGGCCACTCGAATGGTTGTCACGGTCGCCAGGCCGACTCTCCTTGGCTCCTGGCTCCTGGCTCCTGCTGGCACTCTCTTGGTAATTTGCCTCGCCTGGCAGTGCGAAGGATTTTGGAGGCTAATACCCGACACATGGCTTGGCAGAGACAGAGAGAGAGCCCGAGACCAACACCTTCTCCATTTGCAGCTGTCTCATTTGCTGTCAGCTCGATGTGTTGTCACACACTCACACCCCGACGACGACGGCGAGTGTGGGTGGCGTTTTGAGGGAGACTTTCGGGTGGCGGGTGGTCGGCTTTCAAGCTTATTATCGCCAAGGATGGCTTTCAAATCCGCATTGACTGCCAAGCACACACAGGACACACAGACACACACCAGTCAGGAGAAGCCAGAGAGGCAGGCATAAATCTTTCGGCACTTTTTCATAGTCTACTTTGCTGCGTCTGCGTCTGCTTGGAGTCGGAGGGAAAGAGGCTTCCCCACAGCAGCCGCCAAATTTGCCATTCATTTGTTATTGTAATGGGCCGGCGACCCCTTCCTTCTCTGACATGCAAAATGAGCGGAGGACACCGATCGACCCTGGCTACTTCAATGCCAACATCTCACATCCTTCGGCCACGAAACCCATCCAAATATACCCTCGGAACCACTCGCGCTGCTTGCGCTGCTCGGAACTGGCAACTCACACTCGACTTTCGACGGCCAGCAAATAAATCTTGGCACTGGACGACACACACACTGGAACACTGGTACACTGAACACGGAGCACCCTGAGCTTTTCCCCAAATCCGACTGCCTTTTGATGGTAATTTTCCTGAGGCTTTGGCACCACTGTGCTGTTTGAGGGGGGTTTTTTCGGTGGGGATTTTGCAGTCTGTCGCCATGTCATGTGTGACCACCAATAGGCTGGAGTGGGAGAGCAGGAGCAACAGTGGAAATAGCAGCAAACAAATAAGGGAGCACGAGAGCAGGAGTTTGAGTTGAGTTTGCAGCTAAGCAACTTTGCGGTTGCGTTTTGCTGTTAAAGCACCCATTAATTGGAGAAATTAGGGAGACTATGTTGGAGTTATAAAAAGTATAAGCACATATTACTACCAACATATAGCTATTAAAAGAAATGCTTAGTTATAAAAATTCACAGATAGCTACTTTCTAAGAAGGAGGAAGTCACAGTGCTAAAAATTCCATACAGAGATATTTTAAATTAGGTGAGACGAGAAAAACTCTTAATTTGAGGATTTGTATATTATTTCGGATAACTTTTTTACTGGTTTTCATCATTTTACACTACCTCTGAGTAAACAAGTTATCAAATTCAGTTATTTTTATTTAAATTGAGTTATTTTTTCTTCTTAATAAATGTAAAATTCTCTCTCTGTACTTAAAACAGAAAAATATTTAATACATCCTTCTTTTAAAGTTTACATATTCTCTATTACATTTAATTTTAAGTTTTCTTTAATATTTCTTTGATTACATTTAATTTTAAGTTTTCTTTAACATTTCTTAGATTTTCTAATGGGAAAATAAAAACGTTCCCTTCTGGCACTGCCAAAGTTAATGCGAAAAGTGCCCTACTAATTCTCAAGTCTGGATTCTGGGAAGCGCTCGCTTCAATAGGCAGTAATGTTTGAGGTACGTTTAGTAAGAGGAACTTAGGAAGTTAAATGGTAAGGTTACGATCGTACCAGAATATTTATTTATTAGGAATATTATAATAAAGAAAAAAATAAATCATTTCCCATGCAAGGATTCTTTTGGATTTATCATTTCAAGTATTTTATAGATACAGTGTTATAGACAGCAAATATGTTTTATCTATATAGATTTGAGTATTAAGGATGGTAGGTACAAGGATATTATTGAGGATACTGTTGTATATTTTAAAATTTGCACTGATTATTAAATATATTTTAATGAAGTTGATACAGTTTTTTAAAGATTTTTGCTAACAATGAAGCGTTTAGCCAACCTGAGAGGTCTTTAGATCGGTCTAATTTTGTATAGACACCACTATACTATATGTATAGCTTAAAAAATCTTTTTCCTAACTACTTGATATCTTTTAGTATATAAAAGTATATCTAGGGTATTTCCAAAGCCCTAACCTATCATTTTAGCTCCTTTGTTTGATTGCTCCTGCTGCTCCTGCAGTTGTTGCTGTTTCTGTAATTGCTTGTTGGTTTAATTTATTGTGTGTTTTCTGCAGCTCCACGCATTTTCATTTCCATTTTCATTTGGAGGCTTGCGTGCGAGCAGGAGGCCGTTCGCGAGAGTGGCGTAAAGTACGCTGATTAAAAGTCATGGACTCTTGCCGGGGCTAATTGAAGTTTAGTGCCTTGGCTTTGGCATTGGCTGTGTGTGTGCGAAATAACCTTCCAGCACACACACACCACCCACTAAATAACACCTTGCCTTCGAACACCCAACACCCTGTATCCTATACCCTATACCCACACCCTTCCTTTTCCTTCGACGACTGCTGGCCATAAATCATGAGCCTGCCTGCTTGCCTGCC
This sequence comes from Drosophila baimaii, assembly GCA_018874675.1. NCBI lineage: Eukaryota > Metazoa > Arthropoda > Insecta > Diptera > Drosophilidae > Drosophila > Drosophila baimaii. Next base: position 9,767 of record JAEIIU010047181.1, read on the forward strand.
TGGGCGAATCTAAAGGTGAGTTTGTGAAAAAAAGTAACAGAGGTGGCATGGTATATGGTTTTCGGAATGATATGTGTGCTTACATAAGGCTCCGAAGGAAAGTTTATCTGGCGAAATAAAACTCTTAAGTTAGCAGGAGAATAATTTAATTAAAGATAAAACATCAAGCTCAAGGAGTTGCCTTATTTTGCGTATTTCTTGCAGACTAAATAACATGTTGGCATCTCTTTGAGACCTTTGCCCTTTTCCCTCTCGCCGCTAACCATAAATTCCTTGGCCAAAATGAAGTCGATGGGCTTTGGTTAAAGCATCGATTGGCAGGAACAAGTTCATAAAACAAATCATTACAGCAGCTTTCATAAAAAAAGAAGAGCAGACTAAACCCACGCACAACCCAAAGGGGCTGCTACTTCGTCGTCGCCCACTAATACATAAAATATCAATAAAAAAAAAGTTTAAAGGTAACTGCCAGCGACGAGGACGTAGCTGACGACGGCTTGGCGGTCATGTAAGTGGGAGAGGACCAGGCCCAGGCCAGGATTGGGTGAGAGGGAGCTGGCGGAAGGGAGCTTGTGGAGACGCCGCACGAGCGCGTAAATCCTGCAGCTATTACCCCAGCGCCGCCATATTGATTGCGCTGGAGACAAACACAGATACAGATACACTCACACACGCAGCCAGCAGATACATACGGGCACTGGGAGAAAAAGAGGGGGGCGTAAACAAGAAGGTTAGGCAAGTCAGAGATTTAAGTAGCATGAAGAAAACCTTTAGAAAACCCTTTTTTTTACAAGGAAATACATATATTTTTAAGGAAAACTTTAAAGAGCGATAAAAACAAAGTTTAAAGTAAATTTTTCTGAGTGCACTTAGAGGCATCGGCATCGGCATCGGAACATCCTCGACGGCAAGGACTCTAAGCAGGAAATGCGCATTTGACAAGCCAAAAAGATTGCCGCACGCCCCACGCGCTGTCAAGGGAATGATATTCCGGCTAGGAGAGGGAGGAGGAGGAGTATGTGGGATACAGGGGCTGGGGGTATGCCTTGCATATAGACTTGACAATGATATATGTGACTATATCCAGCTAGTGGCCTGCTGCATGTGTGTGTGACAGGCTGTGGAGGAGTTGGGAGTGCAAAAAANAGAAAAACAAAAAGACAAAACAAAGATACAAAACGAAGAACATAAAACTCCAAAGGAACTGCGGTCCCCTTTTTTGTGCCTGTGTGTGTGAGGGGTGCCCTCTCACATATCCTGGCGGCAGTGTCTTCAACTTCAACTTCAACTTGGGTTGACCAGACACAACAGTACCCACAAAACCCACAACGAACTTGTTGCCCCGCCCGGCCGACTGATGCTGCTGCACTTAAGGTAATTGAAAAACTTGCCAGACCCCAAGGCAAGACCAAAAAGCAGGTGCGAAAAATCTCAACAAAAGGTTTTCTCTGATTAATTATTATTGTAAGCAGTTGTCCGAGCCATGAGATGTGGCAATTTCCTAAGCAAAACTATAATTAAAGTGGCTCAAGGTAATGTTAATGTTAATCCCATCTCATCAAGCGAACTAAATTTTTATAGTTTTTTTTATTCAGAATTAGTACGTTCTCTAAGCTGTTTACTATGTGTTTTTAATTAGATTTTTCCTGGTTTATAAATATAATAACTTTTAGGTATATATATTTACATAATTAATTATAATATTATCCTAACCTTTAATCCCACTTTATTAAATTTAAAAGATAACTAGAATAATAAGTACTCTTTTCTTATAATCATCAAAATTTATTGCCTACTTTTTGGCAAGTGCGTAAGGGAGAGAATTTACTTAAAACTCTCTCTCTCTACTAAACCCATGGTGTTAAAATTCTAGATATTTTTGCTAACATTATTAAATAATTTCTTGATTATTTTCTTAAAGAAAAATCTTTCAAATTTCTGCCCCAAGTTAGTGAATTTTTTCGGTATAAGAAATATAACTACATTTAAATATTTATATATCAAAAATGTAAATAATATCTATACCCCTTTATTGCCAGTTTATTATAAATAAAAGATATCAAGAATAATAAGTGCTTTTCTCTGATATTTATTAAAATGTATTGCCTACTGCGTACGAGAGAGAGAGACTACCTAAAACTTTCTCTTTACTAAACCAAACCAATTTTTAAATTCTAGACTTTTTTGCTTACTTTAAGTAAGAATTTATTTAATATTTTATTTAAGAAAAATCTTTTAAATTTCCAACTCAAGAAGCAACTGCAACTGTTCAAAACTAACTCGTAAAACCCATAAAGCCACCCACTTAGTGCATTTTGGCAGCGAACCAAAAATAGAAAGAACAAAAAAAAAACACACTGAAGAGTCAATGAAATTAGCAAAGAGGCCACGCCCATCCAAACGCCCACTTACAACCGCCCCCAACATGATTTAGTCTGCGTTTTAGTTTCGCTTTTCTTTTTTCTTCCACCATATTTTCAGTTTTCTGGCGCATTTTTTTTTGTTTTTTGTTTTAATATATTTTGGCAGCGAAGCCAAAAAATCCAAAAATGAAGCCAAGGGAATTCCACCCGCTGGGTGTCTGTCATTGGATATTTGTGTGACATAAACTAGCTGCCTGCCACATTCCCCCAGAACTCCTCTTTCGCTCCACAGCGATCCTGCTATCCCTATCCCTATACCATCCAATCCAATCCAATCCAATGAGGTGTCCGCGCTGCGTTATTTAACGAAATTATGACAACGTCAGTAGAGGAGGATGAGGACAGAAATCTCATTTGGAAAAGCGAATTTGATTTTTAATTGCCGGCGACAAGCAGCAAAACACACTGAGACTCAGAGACATAATATGATTTTTGTGGGGAGAGAAAATGCTATTTATGGGAACTTATATGGAATGGTTTAGAGGAGAAAATAAGTTAATTATACATTAAAAGATACTTTTACTTAAAAAATTAAGGGATATTACAAAGGGAGCTTAAATACCAGGATACCTTTCCTTTTTGTTCTTCTAAAACTCCTATCAGCTCTCTAAATCCATATCCTCTTACAAAGCCTATGTTCTTTGGTGTTTCCCTTCCCTTTGTTTCCCTTTTTACCAGCTTAGGACCCCGAAAAGTATGTTAGCCAAATGAGGCACATCGAATTGACCTTTTGCAGTTCAATTAGCCGTAATTATGCTCACTTTCGGTGGCAAATACCTGGGCTGCAGATTTCCTCCCTAAAAACACACACACACACACTCTCGGCATTCCGAGATGCAGGCCATATCCTTAACTGTTGGAAATCTCCTGGGCGGGTTTATAGTATAACTTTCACCCACACACACGCGTACTGCTGCTGCTGCTGCTGATTCCCCGGAAACAATGGGTCCATCTCGCAGCCACCTTCACATCCCCTACATCCTACATCCCACATCCCCATCCACATTCACATCCCACATTCCCGTCATCATCATCATTGTTGATGCCGACATATCAGCCAACTTTCAGCGCGGCAAGCGGTGAGTTACGCCTCCCCCCCATTTTCGACCATTTTCCTTGTTTTCCCCATTTTCCGGCTGCCACCCGAAGGACTCTCGGGACTGTCCCGGGAGAGGGTCGAGGAGAAGGTATACTTTTGAAACAGTTGCAGTTTGCACACAATGCCGGACAATCTGCAGCGGAGAGCGAGGAGCGAGTAGCGAGGCATAGATACAAAAGCCGCCACCCGCCGCCCATTTTTCCCTTGTGCCCAGCAGTGGTGCCAATTTGGCGGATATTTTAGGGGAAATTTTTGGCTATTTTAAGAGGTTATTTAATTTAAAAAAGAACTTACATTTAACCCAACATAAAAGATTAAGGAATAAATATATCTAGAGCTCTACATACTTTCTTAATAAGTTATCTGTTTTTTGGCTTTTTTTAGAGCTAGTCTAACTTATTAATATACGTTTTTGGCTAGTTTCTTATGATATATTTTATATTTAATTTGTGGTTATTAATTAAATAATAAAGTCAGTTAGAAACGGATGCTGATATATAAATCGTGCATTTTAAAAGAGCTGATATATCCTAGCTATTTGTCCTTAAGTTGTAAAGTATTTCCGCAATGTATACTGATGAAGAATGTGTTGGCATTAACCCGAAACAGCTGTTTCTTCAAGCTGCTGGTTTCTGACAAGAACTTGTGACTTGTTGTATATTTAATTGGTGGTAAATATTTAAATAAATATAAATAAATAAATATAAATATAAAATATTTAATTAAATAAAATTGCCTAGCTTTCACCTGAAACAGCTTCTTATTCAAGCTGCTAGTGGTTATAAAGATCTTAGTATGTTTTAGGCATAAAATCGAGTTTAAATATTCAGTGAAAGCCATTTTTATATATTTTCTGAACGATGTTAACATTTTTCCAAACTCTTTTACCTTTTTCCCTAACCTTTCCCTTTTTATTGTTATTTTTTTTAACAAATCCCCTTAACAATACATCTGATCATCACTGCTGCCCCGATAGTTTCAGTGTAAAAGCAATATGTGTGTTGTGTGTGGTGTGTGTGTGTGTGTATATTTCGGGCTGCTGCAGCATGTCAATGATCATAAATTAAACTTGCAATAATTATAAATTAAATTTTGGCATAAATGGCCATGAGGCCTCCGCAAATGCATATAAATGGGAGTAGTTTTTGGAAGGGGTGGCAAAGGGGGCGTGGTGGTGGTGGTGGTGGTGGTGCCCGAAATGAACTGCACTATATGCATATGTCATGTGGGTCACACGGGAGGAGTGGCGAGGGGAGGGGAAAGCCGAGGGTAAATCGGGGCCGTGGGGCTCGCTTAAATTATTGGGTTTTGGCTTTGGCGATGGATATGCCTGCCTTTGGTTCGATTTGTTGGCTTCATTTCAAAGGGTTTTCTCGGTTGTGGATACACAAAAGCTCCTACTATATATAGTAGGAGTATATATATACACATATATATAGAGAGAGAGGGAGAGGAGGAGTGAAGGCGGTGCATGCAACGTTCAGGCACACCTGTGGACAATTTATGAAAACATTTTAATGGATCGTCTGTCAAAAAGTTTACGTGGTCGCAAAAAGGGGTCCTCCAGCTGCTCAGCTTTGCCTTTCCCCCAAAACGAAAGCCTACTCCATCAGGATACCTTTTACAAATTATCGAAGGGTTAAAGCCATTTTTCAGTTACCAAGTTCAATGAACTTTATACTAAGATTTTAAGTGAAAGATTAACCAAGAGCTAAGGGTACTTTCTTTATAACTTCTTGAATTTCCAGCCTTAAAAATGTCTAAAAATAAATAAAATAAAACCCTTTCTTACGCAAACGGATTTAATTTACGTATTAAAAACCAAGAGCTAAGGGTACTTTCTTAGTTTCTCTTTGAATTTCCTACATAAAATCTATGTGTATGTACTTTCTCAATATTTCCCTGAATTTTCAACATAAAAATTGTCTGGAAAATTGAATAATAATCTCTTTTAAGCAAACTAATTTATTTTATGTATTAAAATTAATAAAAAGTCACTACAAATTGTTCAGGAAAAAATGAATCAAGAGTTAAGGGTTCTTTCCTCATTTCTCCTTGAATTTACAGTCTGAAAAATGTCTAAAAAATTTTATGAAAATCATTATAATGCAAACTGATTTATTTCACCAAATAAAATTAATAAAAATTCATTCAAGGTTATTAAAAACATTCATAAATTTCCCTTTAAATTAATTTATAACCACTCTTTGCTTGCCAAATGTTACCTTTAATCATTGAACCTATAAACTAAACCAAGAAGTATTTATTCCGCTGTCAACCAAAAGCATAAATTCCCCTAAAAAACATGCATCAAATAAAAGTTAATTAATTTATTTTTTCCACCCTCTAGATGCGTTGCCAAGTTTCCCAGAAAAATTCACAAATTCCTGGGAGCCAAAGGCCATTAAAAAAATGTCCATGAAAAGTAGAAAGAGATATCGAACGATGAATGATATAGAGAACCTAATCTGTCAATGATTTCATTACCTAGATTTATGTTTTGCTGATGCTTTTTAGCCATTTTCTTTCCATCAATTAAAAGCAGCTCTCCCGCATAGATATAAATCATAAAATCAGCATTGCCTTGATGGATTTTTAAATTAAATTTAATTTGCAATTGCATTTTTAATTCGTTCACTTTAATGGGAATTTTGCAGTCGCTTTGTAGTCGGCGTCGAGAGTGTACTGAACCGAGGAGAAACTGCAACTGCAGCCTAATTAGTGTAAATATTTTGCGTGCCCCCCCGACCAATATTTGATTTCTCCCCGTAATTGCTCTGGATAATGGGGGAGCAGTTAATGGGTCGATCATTATACGATCATTGTCGAGCTAATCCCCAATCCCAATCATAATCACCATCCGATCACTTCCTGCCTTAACGAGGCATTAACTAGCTGGCAAAAGATACTCAAATCTTGGATGAGATCACAGAGATCTCTTCTGGGTTCTGTAATTTCGTGCTTATCGCAGAACGATAACAGCAAGAGAGAGAGAGGGAGGGAGAGGGGTAGCCGGAAAAATCAAGCAGATTTCTTCCGATGACTCACACGGCTGGCATCTGATAGATAAAAGCAGCTGCAAGCGAACAAAGCAAAAGGCCCGGCGCACGATCAACATGAAAATAGCATTGAGAAGAATTCTGTCCGCTGCGATTCTGCGATTCAACAATTCTACGATTCTCCTCTCTCCACTCTCTGCCTCTTTTCGGCCGGCTGCATCGCATCTATGAGTTACAAATGAAACGAGCGCGCGCGCTTTTCTGACTCAGCCAGCGATATGCAAAAAAAAAAAAGACAGAACGTGACAAGGTTCTACAAAAAAAAAAAGAAAATAAAAGAATACGAATCAGAAACACGGAAGACCGAAGACTGGAGCTTTCTTTTTACAAGCTTTAAGATTCAGCAGCAGATACTTTTATTATTTACAGAAAATTAAAGCGGTCAGGCAACTTAACTTACAGAAAATATTAAAAGATACAAGAAGTAGTTTTTAGGAATTTACTAAACCTCTTTGCTGAAGGTGCCCCTTGAGTGCTTGGGACTTTTTATTAATAAAAAAAAAGATTAAAAAGCCTCTAACCTTAATAAAAAGGGTATATACGAATTATTAGGTAAATATTACACAGTTATAAGCAATAAATAACAAAAAAGGATTAATATCGATAAAAAACGATAAAAATCGATAATCCGATATTTATATATAACTAAAATCTCTCCCAAAATACATCTTTTCCGCTTTTTCTCTCACAAAAACCTTTAAAAAACATTTTACCCAAAATAAGAATACATTTTTCCCGGATATCCTCTGCGATTTCGATAAATCGAGAATCAATTGCTCTTTGCGTACAGAAATTTGCAACATATTTGCGTATGCATGTGCCGGAACTTTGTCAGCAGAAAGTTCAACATTCGTTAATTTTATTTACACACACACACACACATACACACACACACGCACACACTCATAGAGAGCGACACGCAGATACACACTTTGGCAAATAGAGGACGACACAACACACAAAATGCAAACAACAAACAAAAAAGCAAAGCTGCAAATTTGGCAAAATTATCCAGGCATGCGGCTCTCTTCCCCCCCGCCCTCTTCTAGTTTTGTCCATTTTCCGGACGATTTTTCCTCCCTCTACCCCCTATCAGGATCACCTGCATGGGAAATTTGCTACGCATTTTCAACCAAATTTCGTTGCGTTTATTCGGCATTGATTTTCCGCACACACACTCGGCAAGGGAAAGGTAAAGGTATGCATTTGGAGGTTCTGGCACTTTTTTCATGGCTAACTACAATTGCTTATTGTTTAAGCTAATTACTCTGTGGGGGGGGGGGCTCTAGCCTCTGACAAAAAGTTCTATTAGAATAATTAAATGCTATTAATTATAAAAGCATTTTATAAGCCACGAAAGGGGGTTCAACCACCGCAAAAGGGCATTAAAAGCTAAATAAAGTTTATACCTCGTACTGCCGAAAAACTTTACTTTATGTTACTTTCCTTTTTTTTTTGCACTTGTATTTCTCCGACATTTATCACACACACATATACATTTTCACATCCTCTCATCTCTCTCTCCTTTCTCCTTTCTCCTTTCTCCACTCTTGCCACTAACCTCAACCATTTACATTTTCAATTACTTTGCCTCGGCGAGTTTTCAAGTGACGAGCATTAGACACGCACCGCAGCCACGCCCCCGTCGCAGCTACGCCCACTGTAACCGGTAGAGATCAAATGAATACCGGGAGTTAGACAATATGAAATCACACATACGCCACGTGGGCCCCCAAGGAGGAGAAGACACTCACTTCAAAGGGTTGTGCGAAAAATGTACAAACTAATAAGAAAATCCCCCTTTTTACCTACTCCCTAGATATATCCTTGCTGTATATATATATTTCAATATGACAGGAATGGGGTAGCCCAAACAAAACTAAAATTACTTTATTATTTAGCGTGACACTGGTTGCCTGCTGTTATTCGCGTCTACATTATATTGATTTTCCACATACAAAAAAACACGAGACAGCACGCGGTCTATATTTAAAATGTTTTCAAAGTGACGTCAACGAGGGCTTTTCTATTTAGGGAATAAGTATAATAAAGTTATCTTGGAGGTTGCATTGTAATGAATTTCTTTTTTTGAGGAGAATTTTGGGAAGTATATATTTAATTGACGTCAATTGCAGTTTTTTTTTTCTTTGAGCTTAAAATATTCTGTCAAAGAAAAATGTTTGTGGCTTTGACAAGGTATCATCACTACCCTTTTCCCAATCGACTTCAAAATATAGCTTGTTTACTAACAATTGCATCTTTTTTCGGTAACCCAAAAATATCTTATCAAAGAATGCTCTTTGAGGCATTGATAAGGTCTTCATCAGTACCCTTTGGCCGATATCTTAGCAAATAAAGCTGTTTCTGACATTATATATGGCGTTTACCGTACCCTTTTGCCGATCTGCAGGAAAATATAACTTGTTTACTAACATTTTGAAGACAGAACTCCTTGGGAATTCCTAGGCAACGTCGTAAGACAAAAATATCTTGTCAAAAAAAACTGTTTCTGACATTGTCATGGTCGCCTTCAGTACCCTTTTGCTGATCTCCATCAAAATATAGCTTGTTTACACAAATTTTGGTATAAGAACTCCTTGAGAATTCCTGTTAAACGTCGTAAACCATAAATATCTTGTCAAAAAAAGCTGCTTGTAGCATTGATAAGGTCATTATCAGTACCCTTTTGCAAATCTGCATCAAAATATAGCTAGCTTACACACATTTTGCTGTTTAAACTCCTTTGTATTGCCAGTGCAACGTCGTAAACCTTTAGAGTGTCTATGCTGAAGGGGCCCCTTGTGTGTTTTGACTTTGTAAGAATTAAATACTTCTCTTAATAACTTATATAAAGGATTTCAAATGTAATTTAAACAAGGAACATATTTATGTAATATCAAATACATACATATTAGCCAGAAATTTCAGGGAATTGTAAGCCAAGAAAAATTATGTTTACAATAATATTTAATACTTAAAAAATTCCTAATATTGTAAAGGCAAATCCTCTTAAATTTAATAAGTCCAAGAAAGGCTTAAGTTCTCTGTCTCATTTTACACATAATATAAACTGCCTCTTTAGATAATGAAAAGTGCAAATAAATAAGCACAAAACATATTGTTTATGAGTTTCTATATTTCATAATTCCGCTTGATTTTTTCATCACCCTTTTCCCCCTGTTTTTTTTTTTGTTGTTTTATTCGCAATCGTGTTTCGTGTTATGGCCGTAAAAGTGTGGCAAATGTAAGTGAACAACAACTTTTCTGACCACTTGACCTCTTCGGCAAAGCAAACCCAGCCCGGCGGTGACCCCGGCCCACTGCATCATTCCTCCCCCTTCGCCGCTTGCGAAAAAGAGTCCTTCATCCCGGTTGTTGGCAAAGTAATTAATTTGATAAAGTGGCCGGGCAAAACGTTTCTGCAATGGGTGTTTTTCGGTGGGAGGATAAGGAGGATGAGGATGAGGAGGATGTGAGTGTATGCCCAAGGTGTTTGTTACCAGGGCAGACATATTTATGACCGGGAATATATATATGTCCTTTCGGTTTATATATATATACATATATATGTTTGTATATATGTATATATGTGCGTGTTGTAGTGGCAACAGATTGTGCGTTGTGTTGGGGGCAGTTAATGAAATGAGTTCGGTTGTCAACGGGGGCAGAGGGACAGAGAAAACTGGCAAATGTCACTGGAAATTATTTTGCGTGTGACCAGAGCAACAAAATTTAATGGAATTTCAAATGCTGGGGCATGTGCATCCTCCCCTTAACCCTTGTACACTACCCTACCCTATCCTGCCCTACCCTATCCTATTTTATCCCCTATCCCCTTTATCCTGTCTACAATTTACACTTGACCAGGACTCTCGTTTGCCTTGGTTTGGCTTGGTTCGGGCTTTGCCTCGTTTTCTCCTCGTTGGGTTTTTACATTTTGCATTATTTTACACACTCACCAAGAGTGTGTGTGTGTGTCGCATGAAATTTAAACAAATTGTGCAAATACTTTGTTTTTGATATGAATGTCAACCTTGCCTTGTGTCTGTCTGTCTTGCTCTGTTTTCCTTTGGCTAAAAACTAATTTGAATATAGTCCTCGCTGCCTGCTAGCTGCTGCATTTGTTGATAACAAAACCAACTTTAGACTAGTCTGATACCTAAAACGAAAGTTTTTACAGGCCAAAGCCAATCTAAATAGACCCAAAAAAATACAACAAAAATACAACAAATATAAGAAAAAGTGGGAAACATTTTGTAAATCTTTTTGGCAAGCCTTGGCTCCAGTTGGAATCGCTTTTTATGCCCTGGCAGCCTATAAATATGCGACGTGAGATGTTTGCACAACGCACACACACACACACAGCAGCATAGAGTGGTGTAAAAAGCATAGCATACTTTGCTGGGTTCGCCAACCAGGATTTGTTTCTTGAGATTAGAAAAATTAAACTTAGAAAAGGGGATCGTATACAGATACTCTTGGCGAGAGAGAAGAGGAAGCTGAATAGCAAGTGGCGACAGGATAAAATTATAGCAAATAAAATGCAAAACCAGTAGCTGCTTCCACGCCTGGCAAAAGTTTTCTGTCTTACGCGAATAATAATAATTTCCATTAAAATAGATTAAAAACTGAAATATTTATACATACATATTACCTACCATCTCTCTCTTTCTCTTTCTCTCCGTGTGATGCCCCAAGGAGGTGAAAGTATTAAAAGCACTTGCCACTTGCTTACGCATTCCTGGCTGCCATATCTTCCTCTCATCTTGGTGTTATTTGAAGCGGATTACATGGCATAATAATCACGACATCCCCCCACACATATATATGTATATATATATACATTTTATATATGTACATATATATATATATATATATTTATATAGATAGGAAAAACGAGGGACCTGCGAGGGGTTAAGAACACGCGCAAATATTAAATTTTATGCCAGCAGGAGCAACCAGGGAAATGCTACAGGGAAACGCCGCAGGGAAATGCTGGGCATACGGAAAGGTAGCAATCAGCACTTGTGGGGGAGGCAGAGATTGCCACCCTCTCCCCGGGAAAATGATAGAAAATAAGCCAAAACCCCAGCTAAATGCTGTTTGGATGTGTGAATAAACTGATTGATATTGCTGCCATAAGCTCCCCTCAGATAATCCCTCAAAGTCTGAGGGGAGGAGGGCCAGCTCTCTCTGAGAAAAACTATAATTGAAAGGCAGAAGGAATTTTTCGGGGGGAAACTCCAAGAGTTTTCTAGCATGAAAATCATTTTCACACATCTTCCCAAAAACTCTAGGAAAAACACTTAACCCCTAAAAAGCCGTCAAAGTTCATCAACTTTCAACGCCGCCGCCTCGACACCTGCAAATTGATTGAAACGCAACAACGACGCGGCGGCGGCGGAAAACAAAATGAAAATATTAGGAAAACTTCGCGAACAAAGAGCGAGAGAGAGAGCAAAACACTTCGAACCATCTTTATATCTCCTTCTCGCAGGACCCCTTGGAAAAATCCTCCTGAAACTGACACGAATGGGAATATAAAAGGTAAATAATGTGACCTTTGAGAGCATCAAATGCGTTACGTAATGGCTTGCTACGAAAAAAAGAAACAGAAAACATAAAAACAAAACTGAAATCACTAGTATCCGAAAAAAACTGGGATGCGCCTAAAAACACAACAGGCGGAACATTCGTTGAATTATGAAAGAGCCGGGAACAATTTCCCAGCTTTCTTTGTTGCTCTTTTGCCTTTTTGGGTAAAAGTTTCCTCACTCATAAATAGGTTTGTTGCCCCCGCCAAAGTTCTTGTCTTTCTGTTTTTTTTTCGAGGGGGTAGGAGTTAAATTTATAGGGGTTAATCCTGTTATACAGATGTAGAATCTGCCTCATAACTCCGGGACCTATATAATCCACGAGAAGTCGAGTTATGTGGAGAATTATACGAAGGGGAACAGTGCTGATGGGAAACTGTATCCAAAAACAGTGACAGGTGGGTTAAAAAAATATAAAGAAGGAGCTAGGGAGGCAAGTGGAGGGGAAAATTCCGATAATTATCGGTAAAAATAATAATAATTAACCAAAGTATAGCGTTCAATATCGGATTGAAAATATTGTTAAGTTGGAAAGATCAACAATTTAAAAAATATTATCAAATATCGCAAGTTTAAAATATCGAAAAATATCGCTACTATCAAAAAATATCGTATAGCGGTTAATATCAGATTGAAAATATTGTTAAGTTTTAAATATACGAATTTAAAACAAGTAAGAAAGGCTAACTTCGGGCGAAGCCGAAGTTTATATACCCTTGCAGATAATTTGT
>JAEIIU010047189.1:0-10306 GCA_018874675.1 Drosophila baimaii
GCTGGTCATTGGTGTAGGTCATAATGCCAATGGTGAGGATGTGGAGGTCACGTTGCCGGATCCAGGAGACTGCCCTGTCGCCTAGATGCCTTACGCGGCAATGCAGTCGGGCTGTGGTGCCCAAGGCGGCTATAATCTCCCGCTCTGTGGAGTTATCAAAGATCGGATCGGGTCCTTCGTAGTTGTCGGGAATTAGGTTGGACAGTTCCTCGGCGGCGGCCAGGTGACCTAAGGGGGACAGAAAAATTATATATGATATGAGGTTTTATGGGTTGTCTTCTAATTTAAAAAATATATAATAATATTATTGTGTTCTTCAGTATTTTCTTTTTAAGTTTATGAACTTGCACCTCTATTGGTTATACAAGAAAAAGGTTGATTCCTTGGCAAAACAAAAAACCCTTTTCCCAGTTTATCTTTGGAAAAAAGTATAAATATATTGATATTTTTTAGACTTCTTAAAGACCAAATAATCCCAATTAAATAATTTAAACCTAAGGATATTTTTCAATCATTAAATTAAACCAACAAATTTCCTAAGACAACTTTGTGAAGGATAACAGATACTTTAAGCAACCAAAGGCACCACCTCTTCAGATGATTTAGTTATTTGGCTGCGTGGGAAGTTTTGTAAATTCAAGAGCCCATGGATTCCTACATGCCCATTAAAACCGCCCAAAGGGGGTGTCAGAATATCCGAACAGCTGTATCTGAACGTCAATCTAAACGTATTCAAGTGCATTCCTTGGCCGCAGGGCTCCAAAGGGCCAGACAGACAGACAGATAGATGGAAACAGGAAGCGTCAGCTAGGCAGGCAGGCATTCAGACACTCAGACAGATAGATAGATATACCGACAGACAGACAGATGGATGGACGACAGACCGACCGACAGACAGACAGATGGATGGCCATTTGAGCGGGTTGCCTCTGTTGGTCCCGGGATTGGCTCAATCGCCTTAGCTGGCGGCGGGTGAGGGGCCTGGGGGTGGCATCAGCATTCATTTGATTAACGAGTATTTGTGCTTAATTTATGCCTGAGCTTAAGCAGGCACCTCCCAGCGGACTCACTCCCACTCCCCCACTACCATTCTCTCCTTTTATGATCCATCACCGATGGTGAAGCGGGCGGCACATAGTGATTTATGTGGGTGGTGCCCCGCTCCTGCTCCTGCACGAACCCGATCCTGCCTTAGTCCACCATCCAAATGGCGATGTATTAGCCAACTAATGCGCTAATAATCCATGAGTGCCTAAACAAATACAAACACAAATACAGCTGCTAAAGTGGATGGAGTGCGGCTGGTACTGCGTTTGGTTGGGAATGTGGATGTGGAAGTGGATAAACACATATTGATTTATAGGCAGAGGAATCCTTTGTGCGCGTGCTATGTGTGTGTTGTGCGTGTGTGTGTGTGTGTGTGTGGTTGGAGCAAATTTAGCTATCAAATGTCGAGCAATAAAATGACGTTAAACACTTAATTGAAACTGTTGCTCCAGAGCCGCTGGGCTCTGCCACATTGGTTACGCTTTGGCCAGGCCAAACACTTCACTTGAAATTGCTTTTTATGCTGGCCACAAAATAAAAAACTCCCCCACACCCACACCCACACACACACACCCACACGCACACACTGACGCTGGGCAAATAGCATGTAACAACATAAAAAATTTTTTAATAAAAGTTGCGTATTTACATACAAAGTGCGGGGTGGCAAGTTGGGCGGCTGCGTGGAGAATTGCTGGCTGCTGGAACCGCAGCAACCGCAGCTCCAGTGGCCATCTCCTCGTAAGCCCCAGTCACCCCCCTCCCTTCAGCTGCAGTCCCCCAAGCGGGCCCTAAACTGAGCTCAGGTGCCATAAATTACAAATGAGCAATTGGCGAAGCTTCTGGTCCTGGTCCTGCTCCTGTCTCTGTTCCTGTTCCCAGTTTTGCACTCGCAGCTGGGAGAGAGATGCGAAATAGATGGGAGCATAAACAATTTCGGACAGATGCAAGAGGGCATTGCCAAATTGAGATCCTTTCAGAGATCATTTATCCATTAGAGGGAACCACAACTTGGGTTTATTACTCAGCTGCCAATTCTAGGGGGGAAATCAGCTTAAAGGGTTAACAGACACTAAAAGTTGGGAGTGTTTATTTGGTTAAGCTATGCATATAACTTTATAATTAAAACCTCACAATGTGAACCAGCAGGAATAAGTTAGTTGGTTAGTTCCGCTGGGTTTATGTTAAAAGTTTTCAATTAAAGTTGGAGAATGCAATTGATTAGGGAAAATGAAAAAACGTGTGTTTTTTCCATTTAAAATAGATTAAATAGAATTTGCAAATTAAAGGTAACTTCGGAGAAGATTACTAAATTAAAAGTTAAACATGAAAATATTATTAAATGATCTGAGACTTTAATAGGAGCTGAAAGGCTTTAATATTTAAGAATTTTATGATTTTAAAGCATACAACTTTCTGAAATTTGTGTACTAATATGATATTCAATATATACTTTCCATTTCCCACAAATTTAAGGCTTTAATAATTAAGTATATATTAAATAAAACATTTTTTAAAATTGAAAGTAATTTAATATTAGCTTAATGTGTTTATTCAATACATACTTTCCATATCCCACAGACTTAAGGCTTTAATAATTAAGTATATATTAAGTATAACACTTCTTTAAATGGAAAGTAATTTAATATTAGCTTAATATGTTTTTACAAAAGCCCAGTGATATCCTGCTAGCTTCCTACTATAAATACTCTTTTGGGTTTTAAAATTGAAACTAATTTAATATCTGCTTGCTTAATTTGTTTTTACATAAGCTTCCCATTCTCCCAACTTCTTCCCCCTTTCCGACTATAAATATTTAAGTAATTGAAATAACAAGCTTCTTCTTAGAAACAGTAAAGGATTAATAAATTTATACAAGAGTTTAAGCTCTTTTGGATTTTAAATGGCAAACGTTTTGGTACCAGCTTTCGGGGCTATTAATGTACCTTCCCCTGCTGCCCTGCCACCGAGAGAGAGATCAGTGTCCCCGCATAATCCCCACAATATCCTTCAATCTAATTGGAATTGGTCTACCGTGCTCCACAAATGCGATTTCCAATACCCAGCTCCCTTGTTTTGCTCATTTATAATGCCATTTCTGATACGATTGCCCAGTCTGCGGAGCGGCTTAACCCTTTGAGTGTCGCCTGATTAGATTTAAAGCCCTTGTTGTTGTACTCACCGAAGTATTGCCTGCTGGGCCGGCTCTGCTTGTCGACTGTTGCGGTTAATCCCATGATCACGAGCAGCGCCATAAAGTATTCCACCAACATTTCATGCGCAATTTGTGTGGCTCTCGAATTACATATAACTGCAGCCAGGACGAGCGCCAGGACGACACGGAGAAGGACAACAGAAAAGTAATTAAAATAAATGATGGCAATCGCGGGACTCAACTCAATTCAACTCGACTCGACTCGACTCGAAAGGCAACAGCACAAAAGATGGGAATGAAGACGATGACGAAGGCGATGGCGATGGCGAAGATGAAAATGAAGGACACACTCACTCCAGCTCCACCCACTTTTGAGGCCACATTGTGCCGAAACAATAACTGAAAGGGATTAGGCTCAGGGCTCCGTCTTATCGGAGAGAGCCGGAAACCGCAGCACATTCATTTAAACTGATGACAAGACCGCAATGCGGTCGAGTTTTCAATCACCATGACGCCCACAGGACAACGGCGTGCTGGAGATTGAGATGTCCTTAGCCGAGGGCGGTGGCAGGCGAGGGGAGGGGGTGCGGATGAGACATAAGGAATCGAGCTTTTGGTAATTTCTTCATTACACACTAAGCTATCCATTCAATTGCTTGGACAGAGGAGGAAGAGCAGGAGGACTTGGGACACAGTGGGAGGAGCACAAGCTCGCCCGCAGGCAGCAATTTCACTTTGGTCACGTTCCGATAATACACTTAATTATATTCGACAGGGGCAGGGGAGCAGAGGGGAGCAAAGGGGCAAAGGCGAAGGACGCTACCTTTTCCCTGGCAGCGAACTAGATTCGGTGGCTGTGGTCGGAGTAAATGTAGCGCGAACTGCGTGCCGCCATCTCATGCGCAACGTAACGCATTCGAGCGCGTTGCGTTCCTGCGTCCCTTTTGTCCGAATAGGGGGGGGAGGGTATCTATCGCTTACGTAACTGCTCTTACGTGCTGCGACGTAAGGCAGCAGTCATGGTCATCACCGCTCGCACAATCACAATACGTAACGCAAAATCAGTCACTCCAATGACGCGATTCCAATTCCAATTCCGATTGAGACGCCAGATATACGAAAGCCAGCCGAGCAGCAGTCTCTCTCCACCCGAGTGTCACAGTCACAGTACACGGGAAGTCACGGTTTCCCCCACGGTCACGTTTTCGCTTTTCGTCGTTTCCGGTCTGGACAGCGCTCGTCGCGTGTGTGTGGCTTGAGGCGCGGAAAACAACTGAACCGAGCTGCCAGTTGCGAGTCCTCCGCAAATATGCAAATCTCCGAAGGCTTTGCCTAGGTCCTGCGCCTGCGCAGCGGCAACATGTTGCGGCAACATTTATTGGAGCCAAATTGAATCGCAAAGGCCGCAGGCGAAATCCACACCCCAGCGGGCGGTAGTAGGAGGTCTTAGGAGGTCTTAGCTGTCCCAAGATCTCTTTAAAGTTCATCGGAGGTGCGTGGTTGGATGTGCTTATGAAATATTTAGCAGGGTACGTTTGATTTGTGTCACGCCACAGTGAAGGAGCAACAATGAAATGGCACCAGCAGTAGGAGCAGGCGCTACAGGAGCAGCTACAGAAGGAGCAACACAGGCAGGAGCAGAAGGAGCAACAGCAGCAGCAATAATAGCACCAAACAACATCAATAATAAAAGGCACAAAACTCATGCATGACAAGGCGCCTTTTTTAGCCAGGCTTTTGCAATCGAAAGTGGCACAGCGACAGACACACACGAGAGCAGCTCACACCCCCTAGTCATACACACACACGCCCGCCAAGTGCCACGCATTGTGAGCCCATTGTGTCAAAGCGGAAACGGATATGAAGCGGCCATGGCAGCCGCTGCTCTGTTGCTCCGCCCGATGTTGCTACTGGCGGTGGCGGCAGAAGCGGCGGCGACTTATCAAAATCGATGAGGCAACATATGGTCGATTTTAATTTTCTAACATATTTCTCCTGCTGGCACACGCAGACACAAACACACACAGCACAGCACAGTCACTGACACTGACACAGAGGCACCGACACCGACACCGACACTGAGCCATTGACACGACACACAAGCCACACACACACACACACACTCTTTGGCCCGACTGACATCCTCACCTCGCTGGCTGCACTCTCTCCGCCATTCTCCCCTCAAATCCGTTTAGCATATTTTCTTTGGAAATTGAATTTCCAAGTTATTATAAATATTTCTCCAATAAATGCAATTTGAGTGGAATTTTTTTGTTGTATTCTTCTTCGGCTTCGGCTTCGTCTCCTGCCACCTTCTAAGGATGTACTGGCAAATCAAATAGACAACAGGACAGGACAGGACAAAAAAGAGGCGGGTGCGCCTAAGTAAGCAGAGTCCCCTTCGCCCACGAGGCGCTCATATTATTTTACACTAACAAGCCAAACATTCCTCAAAATTTAACAAGCGGCGACATTTTTGCAGCCCCTCATCCATCACTCTTAGCCCTAAGTGAATTCTGTTTTCTTCAGCTCGGCGGTGGTAAGGTTGCAAAATTATGAAAAATGTCTTCGGGGAAGGACTCTCGCGCTGCTGCTGCTGCTGCTGCTGCTGCTGCTGGAGATTGTTTGCTGCAAGAACGTGAAACACTTTAAAAGCAAAGTTACTTTTGATCTAAAGCAGAGAGGGGCAACAGTCCGCCAAAGGTATGCTTCGAAATGTTAAAATTCAATATTTCCGCGAAATCCCCACGTTAAGATCATTTCGCGCATAACCTTTTGAGCGACAAGCCGACCCCTTCTTGCCTGGGAATGTCTGCTTTTTAAACAGTGAACTCTGATTGCAGGGAAGTTTATTGGGAAACTAAGACTAGAAATTGCGATTAATAATACCTTTTCAAAGGAATGTTATCTAATTTATTTACTCTTAAATAAATGAGAAGAAAACAATGCAGAAATTTAATTTAATAAGATTTTAAGTATCCTTATTGAAAATAGAAAATACCATAAAAGTAAGATTGAATATAGATCACCATATAAATCTATTAATAATACGCATCTTTGAAGTTTAAACTTCAAGTAAATTCCTTTCCTGGCAAGCTCCCCTGTCTCTATTATGACTGAGGGGTTTCACCGCTTTGCGTCTTCGATTTGGACATTGATTGCATACTGAATTGATGGAAATGCTGGCAGTCGCTGGCAGTCTTACCTTGCCTTGCCCTGCCTTCCTTACCCAATTCCTTATCCCGACCACTTTGAGAAGCCCTTCCGCCGGGGAATAATGTACTCGGAGGGATGGATGGCTGGCTGGCTGGCGGTGCTGGGGTGGCTTTTAGGAAGCAGCTGCGGGGGTGAGGCTGTCGGGGACACTGTCGTGTGTAAAATTGATAACTTTGTTTGTGTAAACAGCGACGCGACATATCGCCCCAATTCCCCAGCAGCCCCTGCTCCGCGTCCGCCACTTCCTCTACATTCCGCATCCTGCCCCATGCCTCGCCTCACCTCAGCCACCACCGACAAATTTTCCGACATGATGTATGTTTTCGGGGCGTGTGCGTGTTTATATCGCGTATACGCAGTATGTACCGCTGGCACACACACACACGCACACGAGCGAGTCGCACAGACTCGAATTATCGGTGTCAATTTTTATGCTGCTACGTGTGCGAAATTTAACAGAGCGCCAACTGATGAGTGAACCTGTAGACACATCCCTCCACATCCGAGGCCAGGAGGGAGACGGGGGGATTGGGCAAAAACAAAACATAAAACGATGTCGCCCAATTTGGCATTACATGGCGATTGGCGACGACTCGATAACGAAATGGAAACCCAGTTGGACGAGGAGAGCCAACAGATACAGATACAACAGAAACGGAGAAACTGAGAGGGATAAAGTAAAAGTCGAACGAGAGCAAGGTGAAAGCTGGGCTAAATATGCCAAAAGTAGTTGCAGGAACAGGAAAGCCAGGACAATAAGAATCAGAATCACCAGCAGAAACAACAATGGCCCAGAGCAGGAGGCGGAGAAGTAGTAACAACAAGCGTTAACAGGAGCAACAACGGGAGTAACAACATCAGGAGGACCAGCACCAGCAGGCGGGACAGACGACGACGCTTAAGTTTTGCTCAACTGTTCATCAGAATTACAAATTGTATTCGATTTCCGGCATTTGTGACGCTTGAGTTAACAGCCGAAGTAAGCAGCCAAATGGGAGGATGGGTTCCGGATCCGGATTGGACAGGACAGCTGGATAGCTGGGGTGCGCAAAGGGGTGTGCGAACGGGTGCGAACCAACCCCAGGCACGATTTAAATGCCATATAAAGTTTTATGCATATTGCGTACTTGTTGTCCCAGCGATAGTTTATAGGTCGGAGACAGACAATGGGACCGGGACTGGGATACAAGCCCCAAAACGCTCCATTTGAGGCCCGTTGGGTTGTCAAAACGTTTGATTCGATTAGACCGATTGATTGTATTAGCATAAAAAACGCATTGATTCGGCTTAGCCAAGCACTCAACGCTCGCACAGATTCCTCTGGTTTGGGGGGGTACGACAATAACGAGGTGACTTTCCTCGACTTTCCCAAGCGCCCCCCCTCTTGCAGCGACAGGTTCTCAGTTTCAATTTTCTATTTTCCATTTTGCATTTACCATTTTACCATTTCGCCCCCCTCCGATTTTCATTGGGAAAACAAATCGCACAACGCTCCAAAAGTTTGCTCGATTCTTTGCAAATTTATTTGAGGCATCTCTCTTGTTGTTCTTCTGCTCGAAACTTGGGCGCTCGCTCGCTCGCCCCGAAACTTTTCTATCTAGATCTCTCTTTCAGCCGGGAGACTTTCGGTTGATTTATAGGATTTGGCGCGCTTTTCGGTGAAAAGTAATATTTAAATAATATTTTTCGCGAATGGAGGGGAACGGAGCAGACATAACTCATGATAGCGCAGGCTCCTCCTTCGATAGTTACCCATATCCGGATCCGCACTGAGGTCATCCGCCAGGCGCCTACGATACGGATTCCCATTCCTATACCAATTTCGATTCCAATTTCGATTTCCTACGCGTCCCCCCGCTAGCCCATGCACAAAGTTTAAGCCATCAAATAAACCCATGATTGACCAGCCATCGTGCGGCGATTCCCTTCGGCCATTGCGGGTTTAATTATGGCCACCATAATGCGCACAAATAGCAGGTTACATTCAATTTGACATGTAATTTTATCGCCTGAAACAAAAACTTTATGTGTGTGTGTGCTGTGTCTGTGAATGATGCAGGAGAAGGAGCAGGATATGAAAGGGACAAAGCGCGTCGGGCACAATTCAAATACATATATTTTATTATTTTATTATCTACTGTTTTATAACTTTTTGCCAACAGCTCCTAAGCTGGCACTCAAACTTTCTGCACGTTTTCCGTATAAAAAGCACTGTGCTTGTGCTTCTGCTGCTGTGCTGTGTGGGCCAACCCATGGTAGCTTCCGTCAGCAGATTTGTGTCGACTGTGTGCTCCCGCCCCCCATTCCGTTCCGATTTCAATGGCCATGGCCAGGCCAAATCTATAGATCCTCTGCCGGCATCGCCGCCGCCCCCTGAAGACGCGGCACAAATGGCGCAATTGTGTGAAAGTTGAAAAACGTTTTTTGGCGAAATGTGCGGCACTAAACAATGCCATAAAGCGTCAAACTTGTCGATACTTTTTCGCTCTGGCTGCCATCATCCAATCTCGTACACATTGCTCTCTCTCGCCTCGTAATGTATCCGAATGTACGAGTGTATCCCCGTATCTGAGCGCAAGTATCTCTCTGTCCTGTCCCTGTCCTGGCTGTCAGCTTCAGTTTCTGCTGCTGCTGCTGTGTTTTTCTTGTTATTCAGCTACCACTTTGATTATAAAAATGGCAGTGGCACAAGAAGGAGCGGCGGCGGTGGCAGGACATAAAGGGGAGACCAGACAATCGCTTACAATCTTGGCAGACAAAAGTTTTCAATTTGTAACTATTTGTTGTTCTGGGTTATGTAAATTGGCTCATGTCGGTCTCGCTTGGCAACTTGAGGAGAGCGGCAGCAGGATTGCATTCATTCCGATTCTGGATTCCGGATTCCTCATTCTAATTCCTCTGACGGCTATCTACTTTACACTTCATTTGCAGTGGCAGTTGTTGGAATGTTTTCGGGAAAGAGCTGGCACCCGAAAATTGTAATAAATGGCCATTAATGTGCATCTCCAAGGGGACAGGGGGGTGGAGTGGGGGGGACTTGCAGCGGCAAAAAGAGCTGACTAATTTCGAGCGCTCGAAATTATGAAAAGTGTTTGGGGCATCAAAATACGAATGCAACTTTGGCCATTAATCATTTATGGGCGTTCGTTTTTCAGCCCCCATGCAACTTTGCAACTTTCAGCACTGCTATGGCAGCACCCCTCTCCCCCCTTTACCACAGAGGCACTGCATAATGGTAACACTAGGTAACAGATAAAGTATCTTTTCTATGATATTTCACTTGATTTGAGAAAGCCTCAGATAAAAATCAAAGGGAATATAATTATAAAAATTACAAATATCTCAAATATAATGGTAGAATATATATATTGTAATACTTTATTCTTTATAGAATGAAAAATTATAAAATTCATAAACTTCATAAGCAGTTTTTGGTAATAAAAAATATTTATTATAAGAAAGGTAACGAAAAGCATTACTTTTCATAGCCTAAACTCATAGTTCTTATCTTAAACCCCTTAAATATTTTAACCAAAGTATCTATATAATTTTTTAAGTACCCTGTTCCCCAGTGTAATCTCTGAGCTGACGCAGCAGCACCACTCCATGGCCTTGCAAGTTGCAACTGCAACAACAATGGCCAGCAATCTCTATCTGCAGCCATTCTACAACTGTGTGCTCTGTGTGCCCCCGGCGGCCTTTCAATGGGCAATTTAACCAGACCCCCGACAAACAGAGATATCCAATTGTTGATGCCAGTCCTTTGTCCTGGGTCCCCGCTTGCCCTTTCACTCTCTCTCTCTGCCCCCGTTGAGTAGCAACTATCCTGATGGGCTTCGCTCAATATTTTCCTGCTTAATAAATATGCTCTAACGATAACAAGCAGAG
>JAEIIU010047193.1:0-24946 GCA_018874675.1 Drosophila baimaii
CCCTAGAATGGGTACTTATGTACTACCCATTACAAGGGAACCCTTGTCCCTAGTGCTCGGTAAACGATGTAGTGGCGATTGACTCTAAAAGCGGACATTTCATACAAAAACGGAAAGGAACATTTNCATGGGATAGGGTTAGTAAAGTAAGTAGTGGTGCTTCCCTTGGAACTACTTATATCACCACCTACGAACTAGTGCTCAGTACTGTAGGGTAATGTAAATATTAAAATTCCTTTTGGGTAATTTTCTTAGCTTTTGCTTAATTTATTGTGAGTAATTCTTAGAGCCCTAGAAACCCACCGAATAGACACCTTCCCTGCTTGTCTGATTACTGCGAAGCTACATATGTGCTGGAATTACTTGAAACTTTTTGCAAGTATTTTAGAGCAATTAGAGGTTTAAACTTTAAACGGACTTCAATTGCAATTTGGAGGTCAGGTCAATTTCTGACGTGGCCTAAATCGTTGTACAACTTGTTTGCAATTCAGTCAAAGAAATCGATTTTGTTTTTAAGTTAATTAAGTCGTTAACTATCTAAGAACATACTCATACTAATCTTATTGTCAATTTCTAGATATTTAAGATTTTAAAATAAAAAGAGAACAGTGATTACAAAAATGCACACAAATAAATAGGCAATACAAATGCGTTTTTCCAAATAATATTTTGAGAATTTCTTGAAGAATTTTAAACAAAATTTAAGATAAGTTATTAAAGGGTTTTTTAAGTCGCAAAAATAAATAAACTTCAGTTAAATTGATTAACGAAGGAATGTAAGTTTTCGATTAAACTAGGGCTACCCCTTAACCCACTGACGCCCCCACCTCCCACTGGCCGTTAGTGGGTTAATGCAGGTCGCGGCTATCGCCAGTCGGCAGTCCAATCAGCTGATGCGCTCAGCTGTGCGTCCCACTCAGGGCTGTCCACTTCCGCCCGTTGCAACCCCCAAATTCGAATACTCCGCCATTCCGAGAGCGAGTGTCCCAATGTGTGTGTGTGTGTTTGTGTGTGTGCGGCTTGGGGGTTGAAGACCCAGATTGAAAGCCGAGTGCAGCGATCGATTTTTCAACCCCGTGTCGACTGCGCAGCGGCTGTGGCTGCGGCGGGGATGTGAAATATAGTGGGAGGGGGAGGGGGAGAAGGATGTGGGATGTGCAGCAGCAGCAGCCGCAGTGAGCGGGATGCTGCTTTTTGCTGGCGGGGATTACCTGCGCGTGTTGTTCGTGTACAGCTCGTAGAAGTGGTCTCCATACTTTAGCGGATTTAGCAGGCCCACCATTTTGGGCCGATCTCCTTGCGAATCCAGCGCTCCAATCGATATTTTCTATATATTTCTACACACTCTTCCTCTCTCTCTCTCTCTCTTTTGCACACTCTCTTGCACACTCTCTCTGTACTCTCTACGCTCTTCTACTCGCTGCTACCTTTATACCGTTAGAACGTTTGCTTTGGCTAGATTTATTGCACAGCAGTTGCGAACTGAATTACTAACTAGAAATTAACTATTTGCATTGGCCGCATTGCACTGCACGCGTTTTTCCCGTCTTCGTCTTCGGTTTTTTGCCAATTTGCAGCGCCATTTGCCCCGTTTTTTGGGTCTTGTCTCCACTCACTTCGCGACACACAAAAAAAAAGCGTACCGAACGAACGAACGAACGAAAACGAAAACGGAACGGACAACGGCAACGGTACAATGAGAGAGCGAGAGGCTCTGCTTCTTGCCGCTTCCTGCGAACGGCACAGCTGTCTCCTGTGTTGGGGACAGTGTTGGTGAACGCGCATGGCGGTTGGCGAAGGTCCTTTTGTTGTCTGGCCAGTTTTAGACAATTGGAAAGTGTTAATTAGCTAAAAAAAGAAAAAGGGAGAAAACGAAAACTTTAATTTTCTGTTCATAATATGTTCCCCTAGAATTTCTTAATTTATAATTTATATATTTTGTTAAATAAATTATGCATATCGTTTTAGAGCATAATATTTTGAAAAGATTTTCTTCTCTGGGAGGTGGTATTTTGGTCTTCAAAAGTTTAAATGTATTCAAAAATATTTTTAGGTTTTAACTAAACGTCATACAAGTTCAAATTATATTGAGAATTTTGACTAAAATACATTTGCAGACTTTGTAAATTATGCAAACAAAATAAAAAATGTAATGGCTGCAATAGACAATATTTAAATGTTTAGATACAAATCGAAGACCGTTAAAATTGGGATATAATTTCAAATAATATTTACATGTCAGCCAGCTGACTCGCTTAGTGTTGGACAACACTCAAGGTTCGCCCCAGTTGGCAGCCCCTCGCAGCAGCTGTCAAGTGCAGGAGAAAAACAACAAGGAGAAAACATCGATAGTGAGTACATACTCATAACAATATTAAATATAAGTACAACAAACTAAATAATAAATAATAGAAATGCAAATTAAAATCCTTAATTCAAAATACATTTATTTGTTTCTTGACAAATAAATAAAATCGATCAAAAATATCGATAGTACATCGATAGGGCCATCGATGTTTTTGCAGCTCCACAGCTGTGCCGCAACAGCAGAAATCGACGAGAAACATTTTACGTAATTTAACTGTGCAATTTCCCTTATCCAGGCCCACTAACTGCTCCGTTTCGTCCTCCCGCAGGATGGGCAACGCTCTGAACCACTACATGAAGCCGGATGTGGTGCCCGGCCCCGATGTGGTGACCACCTTCGACCCCATGCTCGGCTTCGAGTCGCGCAAGGAGCGTGTGATGATCGCCACCCAGGAGGAGATGGAGTCCGCCAAGCTGCCGCTGGATGCTCGCGACTATTGTGCGCATTTGGCCATCGCCTACCAGGCGTGCCGCACCGACAAGTTCCCCTTTGTGTACCAGTGCGCCCACCAGAAGCACGAGTACCTCACCTGCGAGTACGAGGACTATGTGCTGCGCATGAAGGAGTTCGAGCGGGAGCGTCGTCTGCTGGAGCGTCAGAAGCGCCTGAACAAGGCGGCCTAGGCCTAGGCTGAAGCTGCTGGTGCTGCATCTCCTCCTCGTTCCCGCACACACACACACACACAACACCAACA
Organism: Drosophila baimaii; assembly: GCA_018874675.1. Classification (NCBI taxonomy): domain Eukaryota; kingdom Metazoa; phylum Arthropoda; class Insecta; order Diptera; family Drosophilidae; genus Drosophila; species Drosophila baimaii. The sequence continues at coordinate 3,063 of JAEIIU010047193.1, forward strand.
TCATCTGGCCGCAGAAGCCACTGCCAGTCGCCGCCTGTTGCAAGCTTACTGTTCCATTGGAAATAAACACCAAAAGCTAGTAATAATGCGGATCTGCTTACCCCTCTTTTTTTTTTTTGTCTAATAATTAGTGCAAATTAAACGATTGAAAATGTTTTAAAACAAACAAAGAGAAAAGCAGTGAATCTTGGCGAGTCCTCGAGGAGAGCGGATATAACATTGGAAGTTGGAGGCGTATGTTTTAGTTTATAGTCAAAAGAAAACCATACAAATTAAACTATTAAAACTGTTTCAAAACTGTATAACTTTTACGGGGAAACCCACGAAAGAGAGCTACAAATAGTTAGGGGAAGAAACCAAAGCTGGTTTTTATTATTTATTTATTTATTTGTTTACAAACTCTTTGCTTAAAGTTATCAACTAAAGCTACAGTGAGGAGGCAGTCATAGATACTACGCCTTGTGGCTGTTTTTAAGCTGGTTTTATTTTATATTTAAATTAGGAAAAACAAGTGCTGATAATAAGGATCCATGGGGGAGACTATAAAATAAAGAAATCTACTATACTGCTGGCCTAAGCTCCTTGTTTAGAAGCAAGAAGATGCCCAGGACCTTAGCTTTTGCTTGGGAAGTAAGAAGTAAGTAGTTAATTACTAATGAAAGCAATTGAAAACATTAAAATTAATAGTTTTACTCCATACAATTAGCTGACAAAACAACTTGCTTGCTTGATCACTTGAGAAAACCGCACTTAATGCACTTGCCTTGTTCAACGCTAGCAAAAAACATAAATAAATACTTTAAAACAAGAAATTCCTATCTAGAAAATGTAACAAATGCAGTTTCAAGTGTTTTGTTTGTGGAATATTTACCCAAAGATAAAAACAGAGCAAGAAGTGCATTAGGAAATTGGAAATTAAGATGAAATATGAGCTTAAAATACAAATAAATTAATAATAATAGAATAAAGAAGGCCTCCAGACCTTAGGAATAGGAAAAGGAAACTCAAAAACCCAAGCATACGAACTACAAACCTTTGGACATCAAGTATTTCCACAGGAAACATTTAAAACACACGAATATTCCAGTGATTCCTCGACGTTAGATTTAATATCAAACTCAACGTGGTGGCTTAATAATACAATTGCTTTCGTTTAACAACACACCGCACACTCTCTCGCACACACTCATACACACACGCACCCGCATATGTATGTATATATATTTATAAATATACTTCATATACTTTCGATTTATGTAGAAACTACAAATGATAATGGCAAGCTGAATGAAATTACAGTCTAACTAGCTGGCTTCCTGGCAACATAAATGCTCATCTTTGGTAGAGGCTGCTACTCCTGCCACTCCTGTCCATCAAATGCCCAGCTTGCGCCAGAGATGATGCATCCGCCCTGTGGTCGCAAAGATGCTGCGCAGCATAAAGACCTGGATGAGACCGACGCCGACCATGGCGCTGATTTGCAGCATGGACCATTGGTTGACCTTCTGGTAGTTGGACTCCGCCAGATTGCGATCGCGCGCCTCGTGCGAGCGCAGCACATCCTGCAATTGGCGCGCCTTGTTCAACTGCAAGCGGATGCGACCGATAAAGTCCATGATGTCCTGCACCTTCATGTCGTAGTACTCGTCCCGCGACAGACCCGCCAGATCGTCCACCTCGTGCCACTGCGTGTCCCCCTGCAGCTCCTCGCCCTCGCGCTCCACAATCAGTTCGAAGAAGACGGTCTTGCGATTGAACAGACTGAAGCTGTTGTCGAAACAGAAGCGATAGTCGCCCTCCTTGGTCACCTCGTGCCGATGGATGTTCTCCGGCTTCTTGAAGTCCTTGACCACCACCAGACCGATGGGATCCAGGAGCGTGAAGCTAATATCCAGGTCGCCGTGTCCTCCGTCGATCACCTGGTACTCGAAGTCAATGGTTTCACCTTCGCGGACCGTGTGGTACAGGCACTCCTGCCGCCCGGCGTCCACATAGACGGTCATCTCCTTGTCGTAGGCCTGGGTCACGACGATGCCCAGGACGAGCAGCAAAAGGACCTGCTGCCGCATGTCGAACGCACGCACGCACGCACAAGCGCCTTTTGGAGGTGGAAGGAACGGCGGATATTATCTAGTGAGTAATGCCGGCTAATTATAGAGCCCCTTATCGCAGCGTTTGTTGTTCCTAGTTAAAGCTAGAGCTGTGCAAATTAGAGGTGCAGAAACATCGATGGGTCCATCGATAACATCGATGTGCTAAAAACATCGATTTCTGCGAGACCACCATCGAATATTTTCATTCGAAAAGCTCAATTTATAAGCATTTTTCTTTTCTAAGAACCATTCAGCAAGCAAGTACTAAGCTTTTCCCATTTAGCAAGGAAAATCTTTCTCTTTACACTGTAGGGGCGCAAATTGTTTTTAAAACATCGATGTATGCGAACATCCCTCTGGTGCAAAATATATGAAAAGGTATCGGTTGACTGTAACATCGATGTTGGGCCAGCTCTAGTTCAGTGTGGCCGTGTTCTCGGCGGGAAAATAAACATAAATCGATATACGGTAACCGCCATAGCTTCGATAACGATAAGAAATTCCTTCCTGCCTTGGAATATATATACCACTAAATTCCATTTCAGTTACAAAAACACCATTTATATACCAACAATTTAAAAATAAACCTTTTCGGTTTGACATAAAATTGATTTAAAAAATTAAGAATGCAAGTTTGCCTTTCCTATTATTTTCTTTTGTGAATAGCTTTTAAATATTGCGCTCAATAAGAAAATAAATAGGAAATATAGTAAAATCCTTGTGGACCCAAGGGCAACGTACGAAACAATGGCTTCAAAAAGAATTGCAGCTGCGTTTTTTACAACGTTCATTAAATGCGCAAAATGACATCAAAGGCGCCAAAGATAAATAAAACAATAGGAAACAAAAATTTAAATAATAATATATGTTGTCATCATTTGTATATTTTACATTTTAAATTTATTTTAAATTTGGATATACAGGAGCTTTATTCTTAAGAATGAGCCAGGAAATGGCAATAAATAAATAATGTTCCAATTGTTTTTCTATTTATTTAAAAACATTGTCAGTTACATCGATTGTCATGATTATCGATATTTATGCAGAGTTTAACAATCGTGTGTTAGGGCTGCCAGATCGCCAAGAATAGTTAAATTTCCGCCAGATGGCGCCACCTGATTACTTTTCTATTTGAAATTGAATTTAAAATATATTTTAAATGGATAATGATCAGTTTTAAATGTGTTAACTATAAAGAACACATAAATTATAACTATTAATCTTAAATAAACATAATTAATTATTTAAAAATAAGTTTATAATTATATATATGTTGTATGTAACACAAATTAATTAATAATTTTCAAGGAATAAATGTAATCAAAGCTTTTAAATAGCTTTTTTGCATAGAATATTATACTAATCTGCCGAATAGTTTAGTTTTTAGCTATAAATCCAAGTAACTGGGAGTTATTTTTATAATTTAAATATTTGATGAAGGAGTGTCTGGTAGAACTATTTTTAAACTCACATATTATCAGCGAGTGCAGTTAACTGGCCTTGTTTCAATATCAACTCTGACCCACTGGGCATGACATTCAAGCCCACGGCCTCGCCTCGATTCTATTTTCCTTTTTTTCGGCTTACATTTTCCCATTTCGGTTTTGCCAGCTTTTTTGCCCTTATTTGGTGGCTTATATATGTACGTTTATAAATGTCTGTGCCTGTGCCATTATCTGTTATAAACAAGTGCCACAAAAACAGGCAATTGGGTAATTCATGAAGTACGTGAGTCTGTAACGATCACACACTGTGTAAATCCAATGAAACCCATTCCAAGTATAATGGTTTCCGATCCGAAATCGCTAACACAATCACATGCCACCAATATTTTTTGAGTATTCTCAGGGCTAAGCACTCTGAAAATCCCCTCCTTTTTAAGCCATCTGACCGCCTGGCCTGCCTCTTATCAATATCAAATTTATATTTATCATCATTACCGTTATTAAGTTCATTTCCTTTTTCTTTTCGACCGAACAAAAGGGAAAAACAAAAACAAAAAACAGCTATATTACGTAATCACGGTGCCAATCTTATCGAGGAGCCCGGGAACGAAATGGAGCGGAATCGCTATTATTATCATTACCGTTAGCCAGATTAGATTAACAACCGGTGTGTTCTGTTCGGTGGTTCCATTCTTTCGAACAACTATTCTCCCTATATAGCCACTATCATCTGATCGCCAAGGGGTGATTTTTGGGTGGTTTTACTGGGACTGGGGGGCCATAACATCTGGGGTACTTGAGGTGACCCGCTCGAATGATATCATTATATGATGTTTCTTTTACCAATCCCAAAAGACACACGAAAAAAGAACTGCTAATCTTGGCTTGTACATTGCGAGCAAAGCTTGGAAAGGATACTTAACTTACAGATGAACTGTTACACCATTTTAAGGCTTCTTTTTGATAGTCTTAATTCAAAGTTAATTGAGAAACTAGTAAAATAACCCATCTGCCACATTACAAAAGAAAAGTCTGGATTTTATTCGATAGTTGTTCACCACAAAAACATAGGTTATTTGAAAATCACTATAGTGCGTCAGTGTTGTGGGGCCTACGTCATTTAATAATGGGAATTATCGCAGCTTTTGACGCAGGTGGGGAATGGATAAGATAAATACATATGTACATATGTAGGTAGGTATCGTAAAGCTAGGAAATATCAGGCTAAAGAAGACCCGACTAATGAAATATTCCATTTAGCATCTGGAAAAAGTGTTATCATCACTACACTGCCGAGTAGTTTGAATAGATAGTTTCCCTATCATTTCCACCTATCGATCATTGCAAGGCATAAATGTCAACGCTGATTGAGTGCCGAATAGAACCTCCAGGGCCTTGAATGATCAATTTCCGATATGGAACAACGATAGTTCGACACGAAAATTACATGAAATTGGAAATGAAAAGATTAAGAATGGGCGAAGTAAAGACTATACATATTTTGAAATGGAAACGAGGCCTTGAAATCTAGCCCCGATAAGTAAGGTCACCTTACAAATGAAAATTACAGGCAAGCGAGATTATCAATACTACACACTTACAATGTGATTTAGGATTGTCGTAGAATCAAGAAAATATACACACATAAGTATTAGAAAAACTGGAAGCCTTAAGATCAAGATAATTAACAGAACTATGTATTATACACATCTTTAAAAACAATATATTAGAGTGCCTACTGTATATGTGTCCTAGGATTGTGCCTAGAAGCGCTTCTTTAAGCGCTTTAACCTTCAAGTTGGTTGGCAATGGAGGTTCAGGTCGGGTCAAGCGGGGTTACCGTTATAGATATATATTTTTTTTGAGAGCAAGAACATGAGAGAGGGTGTAAGAGGACGAAAGAGTGAGAGCGGCCGGCGAAAAGGAACACATGTGAATATTTGCACGTGCTGCGGGTGAGAGCAGCGCATGCGTAGAACCGTTAGGCCATCTCCTTGCTCTTTCTCCTCTCTCTCTCTCTGCTTACGGGGTAAGTTTTCTCCTAAATGCGGCGAATTCCCGTTAAATGGTAATGTGAAAACCACCACCGCTAATCTAATACACACCACACCTATCCGCCCCCGTCTACTCTTCTCTTTGTAGCAAAAGAGATGCACCAAAGAACAGTGAGCAAGTGAGAGCGGGAGAAAGGTACGTATGTATGGGGAGAGAGAGCAAGAATGCCGGGCGAAGAGTAATTGGCAAATGAAAACAGCTGCAGTTGATGTTATTGATAAGGATATTAAGCTGTTATACGCCTGTAACTGTCTGAATTAACCTTTTGAACTCTGACATTGTGGTCATTTCGAGCTGCAGAATGGTTTCTACTTTGTAGAATTACTAAATTGAGTTTTTAGGAATAGTATACAAATATATGTATATTATCTTTCTTTAGATACAATTAAATTATAACTACAGCCTTTGAAGATTATTTTCAAAGATCATTCTTCTTATATAAAAACTTTTAATATACTATATAATCCATACTATACTAATCTCCTGAAGTATATGTAAATTGTTTTGGTAAAATTCTTCTAGAATTTACTAGACATAAATGTTTGCTTTTTTTAAATCTTAAATCTAAAATTCCGTCTGTATATCGTCGCACAAACTCTATTAGTTTTGTTTTGGTCTCGTTTCGAGCAAAAAAAAAAAATTGAAAAACCCATTTGTGGCTCAATGTTTTGTGTCTAAAAAAGGGCATGGAAATTCGTCAGGCCAAAAAAGCATAGAAAAGCGGGAAAAACTCAAAGCGCAGAAGCAAATGTACATGTGTGTACTCTTGTAATGCACATTATGTACGCATCGAAGTACACAGCTGATGCAGCAGTTGGAAATCTACATAAATGGCTATGTATTACAAACATACATAAGTACATAAGTACATAAACATACATTTGTATATAATGTCGACTATATAATATCCAATGATCTCTGAAAACCAAGCTTTATATGCTGTCAAAGGCAGAATTTGAATTTAAAACAATATCATATTATCACCACATGAAAGAGTAATGCAAAAAGACAGGGATAAATCAGTACTTGTGCATGTTTATGAATTTCTTCCTTATCTGTTGAAAGATAAATCACATGGCAACACACACACACTCACATATTTACCACACACCTTTAACCTCCCATTTCCACTTCCCGTTTTTCCAATGAGCCATAAAATGCTTGCAATCGATCACTTTGCATTATAAATCAATGCGTGCATGTGGGGAGGTGTGGGGGGGTGCCAGAGAGCGGCTTACACACAGCAGCATAAGCCACGCAGAGCGGCCCCACATACAGAGATAGAGAGAGAGACTGAGAGAATGTGAGAGGGACGGCGTTTTTGGTGCTGTGTCTGATGCGTATAACCATATTTGGCATTGCATTTGCCAACTGCAGTATATGCTGCTGCTGCTGCTGCTGCTGCTGCTGCTCTCTCACCATATTTCTTCTTCTTCCTCTTGGCCGTCGCTGCAGCGAGCGTCGAGGCGAGAGTGGGCGCATGCGCATAAGCTGCGCTTGGTAACGGCTTTAGCATAGAGGTGCTCGCTCTCTCTCCCAAAAGCCTGCCACACTGCAGACCGGAAAATTGGAGGGAGAGAGCAAGAGGGGGGCAACCAGAATGAAATAATAAAAATAAATTTGAACTTGAACTTCCCGCACCCGTCTCGGCGTTATTACGTGTGTGTGTGTGTGTGTTAAGTCGACGCCCCCGCCCAAAAAAGAACAAAAAAAAAAAAAAGAAAGGAAACCAAACCGGCGACACACACCCAGCTACAGTGCAGTCCCTAAATTTCACTCTCTTTCTGGCTTGAATTAAAATTAAAATAAATCATTTTAATTAAAAAATCATTTAATTTAAGTTAATAACTAAAGACACTACCTAAAATTAATCTTTTTCGTTTTTTATCATGCAAAATATCAATTTACTTGATGATATTAAAGTTCATTTGTCAAATGTTCACTGTATATGAAAAAGCTCCCATCCATTCCTTTTTGTGCTGCTTCCTCTTCTCCTTCAACTTGTCATCCTCATTTGGCTTAGGACTGTCCGTTTTGGAGACTATATTTCGCATATACATATATACATGTATGTACATATGTATGTATGTGTGTATATGTACATATATCATGTACATGTGTTTGTACATCTTTATCTTTTTATCGTTTTATCGAATCTATTACGAGGCGACGTCTGCCAGCTTTAAAGATCCTCCAAGCGGCGATGCGATTTGAATATTAACGACTTTTGATCGCCTGCGAGTATAAAATAATTCATCGTTTCGTTTTCAACTCCATTTGGTTACTTTTCCCTTTTATTTCTGTTGTCCCTCTTCAGCGTTCTGCGCTGTGATCGGCATTCGTAATCGACCTCCGTTTCCGTTCGAGTGACTGATCAAGTGTATCTGTGTGTGTGTGCGTGGAGTGGAGAATGGAATTGGAATTGGAATTGGAATTGGAATTGGTGTGTTTCCATGGAGATGAGTTTTCTCCAAACATGAGGCTCCCCCATTCCCATATTCATATCCGCAACGGAAATACATGTATGTGTAGATTTTTGAATATATATATTCAAGTCCATATGTATGTTTAGTTTTATATAAAGTGTATATATCTATTTAAAAATATTAAAAAGTAATAACTTTACTAATTTTACCAAATTATATATAAAATACATGAATCATTACCACCAATGAAGTGGACTTTGCCTTATAAAGTTGTAAAACATCTCAAAGATCTTACATTTTTTAAAAAGAAAAAAAAAAATTGTTTATAAAGTTAAACTTATCATGCTTAAAATAAAATGTTTTAATGAATGGTTTTTAAACTAGATCATATACAGAGTCTTATGAATTTCTAAGTATATCTCTTTAAAGGCGACAGTGTCTCTATTCACAAAATAAAATATACACATTAATACGATCCCATAAATGTAGAAGTTCTCGTCTTATCTCTCCACACAACATACATACATATGTACATACATATATATGAATGAATTCTCCTATGAACATTCACAGAAATGTGTGTTGCTTATGCATTCTACGAATACGCCGCATTCTATGCATTCTACACCTGTTTTTTTCCCCCAAGGTTGCTCCAGATCAGAATACACCTCAAAATACACAAGACCATCGTCGTCGTCGTCGTCTCAAGGGAACATTTTTTAACAGTTAGAAATCGAGCGATATCGCCGACACCGACTCTCTGATTATTATTATTTTGTTGGTTTTGTGCGTGCCGCATTCGCTGATAAGTTTTCAGGTGAAACCTGAACAAAAAAAACCGATATGCGTAATCACAGAAGTGGTTACCTTGATACACAGAGAAGCACCTGACAATCTCCCATAAGTGGCTATGTGTGTGTGTGTGTGTGTGTGTGTGTAGGTGTATTAGTAGCTGTCCCCCTTTGGCGCCTTGGATGACTCATTGAAATCGAGTGCAACCCCTTTGATTTTTCAATCTTTTACTTTTACTTACTTTAGTACTTGTAAAAATTTAATTTTAACTTCATTTTTCTGTGAAAACATTTTAACAATCCAAAATACAAATAGGAAAAATAAATATATAAGTAAATAACCCATAAACTAGGGGTTAGTATCTTCTAATTGAAGATACATAATAAATCATATCCCATTTTATGACAGCTCTAAAAAGTAAGCTGTGTTTTTGCCAGTGAGTCTTGGATATATCCTTGTTTTTATTGTGCTTCCTTAACCCTCTTACATTTACGATTCCTTTAGTATGTTTTATTTTCCTTACACTTCTTGGTGACTCGCTTTCCTTTGCCTGCTTTTTTTTTGGCTTGGCGACGGAAGCATTTGCAGCCACGCCCTTTTTGGGAGAACTGTCATATAAATTAACAACCCCCCCTCCATCGTGGGAAATTGTTCAGCTTTTTAACCCTACGAATTTAACCCTAGATGTGGGTGCCTAGATAAGAAAACAAAAAATTAAGATAATGCCTTAACCATGAATAATCTAAGATTATTTCATTAAGCTGAGAACAACTCAGATAAAAACTAAGGTCTCTTTTAGTAAATAAATACAATGTAACATAGGAACAGCAAGTAATTGCAATTTTAACTAACGAAAAATCTAAAAAATCTTTTCAATAACAACAGAATTTATCATATAATAATTTTATAAGAGAATTAAATAAATAACAAATATTTTCAAGTTACAAAAAGTGTCATAAAGACATGTTTGCATTCTGTTTTACTTTTTAAAAGATACATATCTTTAATGCTTACACTTTGGAGGGTTAATGACGCCTCTGAGGTTGGGGTCAAAGATCTACCCGTCTTATTTTTTTCTCGCCTTTGAGAATGCAACTTTAAAGAGTTTTTCGTTTCAAAAAGTCAGAGGAACAGAAAAGGGTGAGGCGATATACATATATGCTATATACTCGACTTTATCGGTGGGGGAAATGGAGAACACTCTTGAGCTGTGTGTTATTTAATGCACTGGCATACACACACACGCCCATATCTCTTGGATGCATATGGGAAGCACATTAACTCCGCTGTTTCTTCTTATCGGCATTATTTTGGGCATATTTTTCGGTCCGGAAGGGGAGGGTGCATTGCCTGAATGATTAGTCAGGAGAGTAGAATGGAATGGTGCACGGAATGCACCACCGCAGACAATTAACAACAACAGCTGATTTTTCACCCTCCGAAAAGCAAGCAGATTCGGTTTCCCAAAACGAAAAAAAAAAATAGTTGGCCCAGGACTTGGGAAACCTCGCTGCACTGCGCAACACCACCACCACCACCAGCACCGCCAGCACCCACCACCCACCCCCCTGAAAAAGTGGTCAGGGACGATGACGGGTGGCCTGGGGTTCAAGGTTGAGCCGCTGCTGCGACAACGACCCTCATTTTGGCAATGGCAATCCCATAAGTAGATGTAGTGAGAGAAAAACTTTGTAGGGAAATATTATTTAATATTTAATAAACATTTGTAATGTATCTAGCAAAGGGAATAATAATTCCCTTTTTTTAAAGAGCCTATAACTTGATGTTCCTTACCTTATTCTATATATTACCATTATTTTAAGTAGTTAAATGCAATAATATATACAAATTTTATGAAACCTTTATTGTATCTAACTTATAACATGATTTTCCTTACCCTATTCTATATATTACCATTATTTTAAGTAGTTAAATGCAATAATATATACAAATTTCATGAAACCTTTATTGTATCTAACTATATATAATGTGTATAATTATTTTCAGTGTGCCCTTCCATCCCAAATCGAAATCTAAACCCTTACCCTGCCTGGCCTGCACTGTCTGCCGAAACTGCCCTGCGCATTCCCATTTGGGGTGGTAATTGTAACGGTACTCGGGGAGTGGACTGAGCCACCCCTATATACATATATATAATATCATCATAAATGTGTGTATACCCTATACACCCTACACCCTATATCCTCCATACATATATCCTTCAAAAATCCGGGTGAATCATTCCCGGTTCCTGCCTTTTATTTTTAATTTTTCCTTTTTCTTTTGCTTTTTGCCAAAAATTTTTGCCAAAAGGGACGCCCAAGCCCCGCGCACGTGTCACTTTCACAAAAATGTTGGAAAAAATACCCAAAAATATAAGAAGAAGGAGATATATAAAATGGGGAGTGCAAAAACCGTGATGAGTCATGGACTTTGATTTTGTTTTATTTCCATACATATTTTTGCAGATAAATGCATTCAAGCAAATTGCATTCCACTTTTCGTTTTCTTTTCTGGCTTTTTTCTCTGTTTTTTTTTTTTGTGTTTTTTTTTCGAAATGCTGAAATGGAAATGCAATTTGTTGCGGTCTGTTTCCAGTCTCCGAAAAGCGTGATAAGCGGTGTTTAAGTAGGGAGAAAGACAATGGGGGAAAAATCCATTAGATACATTGTTTCTTTCCACACTTTGTTACAACGAATTAATTTCATTAGAAAACATTAAAAAACAGTCCATTAAAATGCAATCGAAAAGAGTGTAAGACTAGACACTGAGACTGTGGTGACTGCCGCCCGCTTCTCTGAATTTCCGAAATTATTCATTCATTAATTGACTCTCTGTGATCTCATAGACGATGATTCACCAATTGCCAATTGATATTTTGTAATTAAATCAGAGAAGGAAAATTCCACATATGATCATGTTTTTACTTCAAACTTGTAGACTTATCAGCTTGAGAGAATTGCTTATCGGTTTATCGGAATATCCGATATCCGGACTGCCATCTTGCTTCCCTTCCTTCTGTCTTTCTCTTACATTTTGGGTGCATCAAACGGTATACCAGCAAAATATAAAAATAAAATTAAATAAATTTACTTTCGCAAAAATTTGCTTCATAATTGAAGACTAAAAATAAAGTAAGGCATTGTTGCTGGCTTTGCATTTGTTGTTGCATTTCTTTTGGCAAGCGAGAGCGTTCACTCAAAATTCTAATTAGCTAGTGAAAGTCATGTCTTCCTCTTCCGTCTCGCTCAAGCCACCGTTAGCTTGATCTTCTTTTGTGTGGCAGCCCAACATTGTCCATTTTGCCGTTTTTTTTTTTGTGAACAACGGAAGGGGAAAATACTCGTAAGTATCAAAAGTTTGCCATTTAAAATGCAAGGGAGATCTATGGAGATAAATGATTGTAGTCTGATGAAGATTTGAATGGACAAAACGGTTAGCCAAGTGGATTGAATGGTGTTACCTAATAGATGGAAAGATACAAAAAAAACCGGGATGAACTTTTATTGGAGAAATGAAGTTGGAGAAATATTAACTATGACATTGAGAAACTTTGATGCAAACATCTTCTTTCTCCCTAAAAAATCTGAAAAATCAAAGTTATCGTTGTTTTTTTTAGCCCTACTCCTTAAGCAAATATCTCTAAATAAAGTTTGATACAAATCTTCATTCTCCCTAAACAATCTGAAGAATCCAACTTATGGATGTCTGTTCAGCTTTACTCCTTAAACAAATATCTCTAAATAAAGTTTGATACAAATCTTCATTCTCCCTAAACAATCTGAAGAATCCAAGTTATCGATGTTTTTTTCAGATTTACTCCTTAAACAAATATCTCTAAATAAAGTTTGATAAGATATATTTACTAAACGGATTTCCATATTGCAATTGCTTTGTTTTTTATAGTCTAAAAAAACACACAATAAAGGTGATCAATGTGACCAAATTTAGGCAACTGTACGACACAGAGACACATGTACTTTTGGACATGTGTTTTCGAGTAGTTTCTTTTTTTTTGGATTTTGTTTTTGGTTGATTTCCTGAGATAGTAAAACGGCGGATGCAACGCCATATAGAATCGGGGATCGGGGATTACGTATGACTACGCCTACGAGCAAACAATTCAGATATATATAGTATGTATTTATCTATTTCTTTCCATTGAATATGGGCAACATTTTGAGTTTCCGCTTTTTAGTTTGAAATTTTTCTAAAATAGTTCGTTACATTTTGTCCATAAACAATCACACACACACACACAAACAAAAGCTTTTGATCAAAACAATTTGTTGCCTTCTGTTGACTTTTGTTTTTTCCTTTTTTTTTTAGTTTTTTTTCTGCTTTTGTCTGTTGTTTTTTTTTTATTTTGGACATTTGCTGGATGTACATTTTTGGGATAAAAACCGATAAAAGCATTCGCTTCATTCAAAATGCCAACGACCAAAAACGGGCAAACGCGACGACGTCAACTGCTAGAAACAGGGGCGGATTACAAAAACATTTTCAAAAGGGTGGCTTAAATTTATTTCAGGGGCTAAGAAGTATGTGCATTAAATAAATTATGTTTAAATTTCTTAATTTATATTCCTGTTATATTAAAAATTAATGCATAAAGAAACAGCAATTTTTAAAACAAGTTCAGCAATTTCTGGGTTTATGTTATTGAAAATATTTAGAAAAAGATGTTTTCCCTTTTTCAGTTTTAATTTTTTCATACATATAGTGAAATCTTAAGCCCCTGCTGAAAGCCCCCCATAGGCCGCCACTGGCTTGGAGACAGCTCAATGTCAATGGCTTCAATTTGGGTGCGTTTGTGTGAGTGTGTGTGTGTGTGTTTGCTGTGGAGAGCTTTAAAATTGTGCGAACCCAAAAAAACGCAACAACAAAATAAAACACTCAAAAATGTGTGTATAAAACAAATAAATTATACGAAATTAAATTAAAAATAAAGAAAATAATGCAAAAAAAAAAACGTTGACATTGTATGTATACTGTGCACGCTGTTTCGCCGTTTTTTACATATTTTGCGAATTTATTTCGATGTCATTTGTACGCACGAAAGCCTCTCTCTCAATGCTCCCCGACTATCGTGTCTCGCGTTTTATGGATGGTACACATTGCGAAAGTGAAAAGCCCCCCCTCCCAAAAAAGAAAATAAAATAAAATAAAATAAAAATCGAGTAATAAATGCCATCAAAAAATAGCAGGCGCCGTCGCATAGAGACAAAGGCACGGAGATATTTTTGTAGAGATCTATTCGAAATTCTTCCGTTAACTTTCATTAAGCACAGCGAGCGGGGCAGCTGGAGACAAAAACAAAAAGAATTCTTTTTTTTTTTACGGTCCGTATGTGTGTCTCCATTTCCAGGCTATGTATGTCTATGAACCGTTTCTCCTACTTCTGTTTATCATCTGGAATATTGTCAAGTACAGTTGGGGGTCGTTGGTTGGGGGGCCCCAAATGTTGGGGATTGTTATTTAATCTGATAAACCAAAAACGAAAGGTATAAAATAAATATACTGAGATTTTATAACTTGCTTAAGTTAATTTAAAATCTCCACAAATTTAATTGTTTAGCTTTTTGATTGTGGGACATGAGTTGTTGTTTAATAATTAAGATATTTTAATGGAATAGGTTTTTGTTTTCCATTAATTATTTTAAATTTAGTTAAAGGTAGAGCTTATTTTGTTGGGCAGCTCTTGTTACTATTATTTTAGCCTTGACTGTTCTTGGCTTTTTTTGCAGCTTGCTTCTTCCGTTGCTGGGAAACAAGTTTCGATGCTGTTGTTGTTGTTGTTGTTTCCTATCTCTGCTCCAGCTTCTGTTATCTTCTTCTTCTTCATTCCATTCTCATTCCGATTTCAAACGTAACTGTCAACAATAAACGAAGCTTAGTTCGGGCATTTGAGTTTTTCTATACCCTTCCAGTCGATCGAGTTCGTGAAGATATTAAATATCCTATTATATTATTAATTCCTTTAATCTTTCCTATGAAATTTTTAAGTTATAATTATCTTGTATAACCATTTAAGCCCAAAAACAAATAATAAATAAAATCATTAACTAACCTTTAAGACTTATCTAGTTATACTCGTCCTGAATTTGCAAAGCAATCACAATACTCTACAAAAGGAAGGGTATTTTGTATAACAATGAGAAGCGCCGAGAAGGTGCTCTGTAGAATTGTGCTTATTCTTCGCCTGATTCTTCTGGCTGTGTTGTACAGGTGTTGTGTGTGTTGTGTTTGGAAGACCTCTTCTCTGGACTTTCGAAGCGATCGCCAAACGGTTTCCGATGATCATGGCCATTATTATTATTATCATCATCATTACGATGCTAGGCCAAGCTTGTGCGCTTGTGGCTTTTTATGCTAAACGGTTCTCCCAGCTCAATTATTTATAATTTTTTCGTCCGAAGCGGGATTTGGTTTATATTATTGTTTGTATTTTTTGTATTTTTTGTTTTTCCCCCCACTTCATGTTTCGTGGCTTTACCGTTCAACTCGTTTAACTTTTAGCTATTGTTGTTTCTTTAGTGGGTCGTCGTGTTTATTTTATTTTATTTTTTCTTCTCACCATCTCCTCACATCTTGTTTATGTTATCCCTCGGATTTGGCTTTTGTTTGTCGATATTTTAGCCATTTCATATGCAAAAGCAAATAAGTGTCCACTGTACATTACGACCGATTGACCGACTGACTGATGATTCATTCCAAAAACACGGAATCACATAAATTACAGTGGTATTTCCCTAACACGTTTACGTGTGTGACTCACAGCAACAAATGCAAATTACTAAACTTAAAAGTTTAACTGTCAGACTTATTGAGAACTTTAAATAAACAATAGAAAACAAGCTGAATTCTTAGGCGTATATTTGTGGGATTTATTTAGACGATTTTGATTCACCCTTTACGTTCTCAAATTAATATTATAATTATGAAGCTTTATCTTTATATTCCTTGGGTTTTTTAATTAGTTTCTTATTTTTTAAAGAACCATTTTTAAATGTTTTATGAGTTTTTAATGTAAGTCTTTAAACCTCACACAGGATGAGGTTATAAATAGTATCTAACTATCAGTAACTAATTGTTGAAATGGGTCAATATTTGAAGGTAATTGCAAAATTATAGTATGTCTTATGAAAAACAGTATAACATACAATACTTTCGCAAATCTGTGTCGATATTGTTTAAATATTGTTTAAATATCAACGAAGATTTGCAAAAGTATCGTATGTCATACGGTTTATCATACGACATATCGACGCAAATTTGCGAAAGTATCGTACATATGTCATAGGGTTTTTCATAAGACATACGATAATTTCGCAAATCACGATATGGAATTTGAAAATAAAGTTCTCAAACAAAAATTCGAATTTCCTATGTACGAACCTCATTATTTTCATATTCCACAGACACATACTTTTCTTTAATTTTATGTTAATAATTATCCATGAGTATTTAAATTATGTTAACCTGCAACATCCCGAGGTTATGAATGTCCAACTGTAGAACTTATCTCAGAGACTCATTGTCCAACTTAAATATTTATTACTTTAAATTTCATATAATTATTCCTTTTTTACCTATTACCTACAAATCGATGGTTTAGATTTGTTACTATTTCTGAGTCAGCCAACTACTACTACTCGACTTGGACAAATAATTCAGTCATACATATTTATTTTCAGCACACACACGCTTATCAGCAAGTTAGTTAATCGCGCTATTGAAATAAATACACATTTTACTCACACAAGTATTGATTTCATTATAATTTATTGGCTGTTGGGAAATAGTAATGGTAATGGGCCTACGTGTCCATCAGTATATTGGTATTTATGGGTCCGATAACTGAGTTAGGGCGCCGCCAATGGAATTGTTTTCCAATCAACCCGAAAAAAAAAAACCAAGGAGGAACCCGCATCGGCGTGGAGGATAAGGGCTTAAAGATAATGGTGCAAGCAACAAGTTACAGGGTTTATTTTGTATATAAATATACTATTGATAATGCGAATTCCAGTGGCTGGGATTAAATCATGCGGGAAAAGGGAAATTCACACCAAAATAAACGATAACTACAGCATATATTTGACCAAAAAAGGAACTGCGTTCTTCCTTTAACATATCGAAGTTAAAAAGTAACCCCCAAGATTTGGTAATCTACGGTGGCACACTCTATAGATAACATATCTACATATTTTACCAATGATTCTTGGTCTTATATGCCTTGTTAGGATGACTAACTTAAAACGATTTTAGGGAAAATATTTACCCACACATTTAGTAATATATTAGGCAATTATTCAACAAATATTGAGGTAACTATTTGACCTAAAGTAGAATCAAATCGAATACTAAAGCAGGTATAATCAGGGATTACTCAACTGATTGGCAAGATTGCTATTTATAACCCAAAGAGCAACCTATATTATCATTATATTATTATCTCTGTACTGAGAGCCTCCCCATGTGCAACTGTGTAACGTAATCTGCCAGCTAAATGCAAATATATTATAATCTTTTCGCCATCCAAACGTGGTGATATATCATTATTTATTTATTCGCCACAACAACCGGTTTCATGAAAGTTCTCTCAAGTTCATTAACAGACTGCATTGACATTTGCAATTCAAAACTTTGGATTCATATTACAATTTGTTACTTTGTAGACAAATTGGAGGTAGAATAACACAATCTATTAGGTCTAATAACTTCTAGATAAACTTCCGTATTTCCTAAAACCATTATGCGGATTTTCGAGATATAAAGAGCAATTAAATTTTTATTTAGTCCTAAAACCTGGGTTGTTAAGTTGGATTTAAATGTTGGTCAAATGAATTTTTCGCATGTCACACCCTCTGACCTAGGGGGGCGGGGCTGGCTATAACTATCTGCTTGGCACGATCTGGAGCCCTAAGTACCCAACAGAGAGCATTATGTAGAGTGCCGCCCGGATTCGGTGGGGCCTCACGCAATGCTTTCCGCTTTGCGCCCGGCTCAATCCGGATTCCGGCGGAATGCCAAAGGCGGGGAAGTATCTCTGGCGGGGATCTGGGCGTGGCCACACGTGTATGCAATATGTACACACCCACATCCACAAAAAATGAAGCATAAAAAAGAAGCGAAGCTCACGTGTGCGCTTTTCAATTTGTGTAATTAGAGGCAGGAGCAGGCGGTAGTTCACAAGGTAAAACCGCCACAAGAAATGGCATCTTTATTTCAAGTTTTATTGTCGACAATGTTGTACTTATTATGCTCTTTTCTGGGGTTATTATATCCACTTGGAACGTAGTGATATATGGGTTCTGATTTTGTATTTTTATTTGACATAAAATTATCAACATTAGTGCAATATACTTCAAGA
Source organism: Drosophila baimaii (assembly GCA_018874675.1). NCBI lineage: Eukaryota > Metazoa > Arthropoda > Insecta > Diptera > Drosophilidae > Drosophila > Drosophila baimaii. The sequence goes on from JAEIIU010047193.1 coordinate 21,247, forward strand.
TAGGACTCTGCATGCCTAAAGTATTTATTATCTACTGATCCATGCAATAAAACTATCATAACTCTTTTACTAAGAAAGATAATGATGTGAAACTTAACAGATTGGTGTATAATACCATTTTAAAGGATCATGGCAAGTTTGGGGCTTGTAACGCTTTTAATGTACCTCTAGCAAGGCAATGAATGATCTGTAAGGGTGTTGAAAATTTCGGTTTCAGCATAATCTTCTTTTCTCGTTATTATTGTTGTTTTTTTGTTTAATTGTCGCTGTCTTCACACACACACACACGTGGAACGCCCCAGCTGATGGCAGTAGACCGCAACGGGCCAACCCTGCGAAAAGCAGAAGACAACAGAAAAAACTCAGCACTACTTCGGGAGGCCCTGGAATGGGAACGGGATTTGGAATGGGCATGGAAATGGTAATGGAAGTGGGAAGTGGGTGTGCGTCTATGTGGGCCTACATACACACATAAATATGTACGTTGCACACACTCTGAAATGTACAAACAACACACGAAACCAGCATACAAACATACATACACACACATTCATACATTCATATATAGAAATTTTCATTAAAAACTGCTTTTAAGTTTTAGTTTTTGCAACCCACAGTCTTGCCACCGGCGATATTTTCGATTTCACAGTGGGGTCTGTCTTATAAAATATATTTTTTAAATATTTACATTGATAACATAAAAAAAAAATAGAAAAAATAAACAAAATCAAAACAAAATTGAAATTCTTAAAAAATATGTTTACTAAGGTCACACTGGCTCAAAGAATGTTCTTAAAAGCTTCATAATATGTTGTAATTCATATAAACGTTAACATCTGAATACTGATGAAGAAGATATAAAATTAAGATAGTTGATGTTTAAATAGATTTGTAAATATCTACCCCACAGAACCCACTGTAAATTCAAGCTTTGTGCTGTGCTTATTCCACTATAACTGTCTCTTTCTGCCCCAGTTACTTCACCATGCAAATATGTTGCTTTAACCTTATAAATGCAAGACGTTGACAGCGACTGCGACGGAAACAGCGATGGAGACGGCTGGACTGGAGACTGAGGCAACAGAGGCTGCTTTTAGGCCCTGTTTTGTGGACCAGGCCAAAAAGTTAATGTAACAAAATATATTGTAAAATTTATGCGCATTTAATTATGAGCCGTTTCTTTGCAAAAATGGATCACAAAAATCAGCAAAAATGTATTTTTAGAGGCTTACAGAATCCAGAAGAATCTTTGGATTTTAGAACGGAATAACAAAGTGGTTATTAATATTAAATATTAACATAAGATAGTACAACTAAATATGTACACTTTAGTGTTAGATACATTCAAAAAAGGTCAGAAAATGTTGACAATTCTTCAATAAACAATTACATAAAAAGTCAATAAGAGAATGGTCAAGTATTGGAACCCTTTGGCTTTGATCCTGCCTCATTTTAACCTGTTTCCACCAGCAGCATCAGCTTGAGACGTCTTTACTGCAGCTGCTTCTTTTTGCTTTGAAGACTGTTTACTGCCTCCGCGTCAGCAGATCTCGCACCCACGTGAAGCGTGTGGTTTTTGCTACTTTTTTTTTTTTTTTTGCTCACATTTCTTTCATTGCCAGCCAGCCAGCCAGCCAGCCAGCTAGCTTAACTTGGCGCTAATCAGATGCGACAGCAACAACAGCAACAGCACGAACACAGCTGCAGCTGGATGGATGGATACAGCAAAAATAAAGTCTCGCCAAAAGCTGACGCCGCAATAAACAAGTCAAGAAAGCAGCAACTGAAGAAACTAAAGCGACGAGCGGAGACAGACTGAGAGACAGGCAGAGACACGCAGCGACAGGCAGAGGTGGTGTGAGAGGGAGAACGAAAGCGTCTGCTCTCCCTGTCTCAGTCTCTCGCCTAATGTTGGGTACAGTCGTGCCCAAGATGAGAGTATGTATGGTCCAAAAGTCACCAAAATCTCATAAATAAGGTGATCTCAATAGGTTTTGCATATAGTATGGAAAATGTTGAATAATGTAGTAAAAAATACTTAAAAAAAATTATCAAAAATCATATTTATTAAGCTGGGAGACCAAACAACAAAAACCCTTAATATTTTTTTTATCCCCCTAACTTCTTGGATGAAAGAGCGACTAAGCACCTGTACAAACAATGAATATCGTTTGTTACCTACAATTTATGCTAATTAATAATATTTAAAAATTTAATATCTAATGCTATTATTGCGTACGCAACTGTACTTACATGAAGCACAATTGCTTTGCACCTTTCAGTCTGGGAAGCTGCGCCCTCCTCCTTCTCACCGTCCTCCAATCACACCCATTGACTGTCTGGCTGGCCAAACTGAATGACTCAATGAAACTTTTTTTTTGCCCTGCACAGTTCAACTAGTTTATTGAGCAATTACCCCAAGGCAGAGGACTATAAATATAATTACATATGCATGTACATACATACATATGTACATATGTACATACATATTTGTATATATTTAAAGGTGCTAAGAGACACACTGTAGAAGGTGCTTAAATCGAATTTCCATTTATTACATTTTTCATAAGTCATGCAAAAGTAAGGAAATTAAATACATTTTCTTTTTCAATACTCAAAAATTGTTAGAAGTATAACTCTGATTTGGTGTTCCCCTTGAACCTATGATTACATAGGACGAGTTAAGAAGAGAAAATAATAAGTTAAGGAAGAGTTAACAGTGTAGTTCTACACTGGATCTTCGAATAAAAAATGATTTATTTTTATTATTATTATTTTATGACCGCAATAAATGCAATAACTTTCTAGTTACAAAAGTTTTGACTGTATTGGAAAAGTTCAAGTCATTTAACCTGTTCACTTGCATTCTTAAATTTATTAACCGTAATTTGTTTTTGAAGGGAGCTTGCTTGCCCGAGGCAATCGAGTGAAATTTTTGCGAAAAGCACACCGAATAACGAGTAACGAAAATAAAACCGCAAATGAAATGCAATAAATTATTATTTCTTTCACTTTTCCAAAAGCATCTTCTTCTATAACTCCCACGCGCACGACAGGTGCAACAATGTGGGCAATGCAATGCTTCGGGCAATTAACGGAGCAATTAGCCATGTTGTGAAGGAATTCGGCGATTTAGCATTATTGCATTAACATAGATATTCGTGGCGGGCATTTATATCACGGATGGCGAAAGCAAGCACAATTAACTACGAGACGTACATACTTAGGTACATACAGATGTACAAATTGATGGACTTTGTAGACTTGAAATCATTTTAGGTGGCAACACTGGCGGGCAGAATTGTAGCAACCAATGTATCATAAACTAAGACATTTAAAAATATGTTTTCATTTGTATTTTTAATGTTTTTAATATGTTATTGACTGAACTCTCTTTAGTCTGTTTAACCAAATATCCATGGCCTTGGTGTTGGCTTGGGGTTTTGGGGCTTTCGGGTGCTGTGTCTATCCCAAATCCAAAAATCCAAGCAGAAGCCTCACTTTTTCGCTGCCTCTTGGCACGCAAACTAATTAAGACGGCAATTAATGATTATCCCTCTCTCTCTCCCTCTCTCGACCATGGCCAATTGCGATGCGAAGCCGAAATGGCCAAAAGCGCGCTGGAGTGAAAATGTGTTTGCAACGTCGAGTTGACCAAAAGCGGTTAACTGCAATGCCAAGCTGGTAAAAAAAGTAAATA
>JAEIIU010047193.1:24952-52426 GCA_018874675.1 Drosophila baimaii
GGGGGGGGGGGGGCTAGAGGTGGCAACCCTGGCAGTGCGTGCATGCTGATGGCGTACACACACACACCTACATAAACATATGTACGCACGCAGCGTGAAAAATAATGGAAATGGAAGAAAACAAATTAATTGCGAAAAATGTACGAAAATTTTCACATTCAATGACCTTGACAATGGCTTTGGCCCAAGTCGCTTAACAAGTTGGGTTTTTTACGTTGTTGCCGCTGTGTGAGTGTGTGTGTGTGTGTGTGTAAGTGTAGAAAACGTGACGAGTTACGTACTTTTGGAGAAAGGTCGTTGATCATGGCTATAAGCTTTATTTTTTTTTTTTGTGTTTAATAGCGGTTTCAAAGTCAACATCAACTTAACGCGCTGCTGTTTTTGGCCATTTAAGTATTTCTAGTTTCGGCTAGCCCCTCTTCTCCTTCACACCGATCGATCTCTCACCTGCCTCGACTTAACCTCACCATCGCAAGGTTAACGCCAAAGCCATTGGCCCCCCCGGGAAATTTCTTCAATCTTTTTCGTTGCCTTGCCAAATTAAAGCAAATAAAAACAAAAAAGAAACAGTTGAACAGCGTGAACTTGAGGAAAGCCAACAAAGCTGAAAACAGAATCAGAATTTGGCCAAAAGAATTGGAGTTCAAGGAGAATCAATTTTAAGTCGGCTTTCTACGTTTTATATAGTGCTTTTTAATTAGTATGAAAAAGTAGAAAACTTCTTCATCATTCCCTCTCTGTTATCAGTTTTCCAGGTCGTGTTACCTCTTACATATGTGTTCCACAAACTGAGAAGACACGTCTTATGGCCATTAAACTGGCTGTCTGGATCAACGTTAAATACCAAATACAAACATAATAAATGCATTCGAGAAGAAATGGTGATCATGGATGGAGGAGAACTAGTTGATGGCCCCGACCAATGCTAAATAGCCATATTCGGAGCAATTCGATGCCAATTTCCTTCCACCAGGTGCAATTGCTCCATTCTCGGACCGTATTCTCCACATCGCTTTTCACCGTTACGTGCGAGCCAATTTTCAAAGACACACACAAAGCTAGCTACAAAGATAAGATTGTGTCTCTTTCTCACTTATCTCTCCGATTCAACGATTCTCCGAAGAATAGCCAGACAGAGAACAAGAATCACAAGAAGTTGATTGAGGAATGTGGAATTAAGCGATGACGTCGGCGAATATTTTTGACACCAGAACCATGATATTATTTTTTTCTTGGGAAAATTTTCCTTGAAAGAATTAAATCTACATTTATTTGTATTTTTAGAGAAAATCAATGGATTAAAGAACTTGTTATCTAAGTTTTTAAGAAATTTATATAATTTATAAATTCTTATTTTGTATTTTACAATCCAATTTCAGTTTTTTCATGGAAGACTTCCATGCAACCATGTTTTTTTTGGAATATTTGCAAATTGCAGTCTCTCCTCTTTGATTTCAATTTCTTCCAAAGAAGAGACAGCAAGACCAAATGTGGCAAAATAAAAAAGAAACAGAAACAGACGACAAGAGGGTGAGAAGAGCAGAAGAGACAGGGCGGGGCAGGGGCTGTGGCTGGGCGCGACGTCACCGCCGTTGGAGCCACTCCTTTGACCAGTTGCCCAAACATTGACTTCGCATCGTGTATGTGTGTGTGTGAGTCTGTTGTTTTCTTTTTATGCTGCTCTCCCTCTCTCTCGCTCGCTCGCTCGCTCGCTCGCCTTGCGTGCTTATCGCCGTATGTTGCCGTTTCCTTTTATGCGTCATTTTGGCTCGAAATAGGCAATTATTTAAACAAAGATTAGTCAACGAAAAGCGCAAATAAATAAGTCTACATATTTGTTACTTATTTTTATTGCCATGTGTGTGCAGCATTGTACAAGCAAACAACAAAAAAAAAAACAACAACTGAAACCAGTGAAACACACTCACGCAGCGGCTTTCCCTCTTTCACTTTTTTGCAAAGACGAGTGCGAGCGAAACAGCAAGACCGGCACAAGCACCCGGTGACTTACTGTGAAAAGCAACCAAATTCTGACTAAAAATATCAATTGCTAGCAATGCATTCGCCATAACAATAACAATAACAATAGCAATAGCGAATGCCAGCGATATTGCATATTGTTTATGCCCGCGACTCCGGTTCAAGAATCCGCGAGAGGAGAGCTCGGCTTATCATATGTGTATGCATGTATGCATGTACATACATACATAAGTATGTATGTATGTATGTAGCAACTGGCACTGAGTCACAGCCAAAAGCCGCAAGTCAGAGCAAGAGAGCAGCTTACTTCTGCATGGGCGTGCGAGGCTGCATGTGTATGTGTGTTGTGGCGTGTGCATGTGGAGCGTCTCTCTCTTCATCTCTGTTGCGCAAACGCGCTGTCGCATCTCGTCTGGCAGCTGTTTCGCCGCTGGCGCCGTTATTGTTCAAAACCGGCTTGAGGCTTCCATGGCAATTTTTTGATGACTTCAAAATACTCTATACGAAAACTAAGAACAACTCAATTAAAGGAGTATCGCAAATACAAAAAAAAAAAAAAAAAATACAATAAAAAACTTTATTCCGAATTTTAAAATCCAAATCGTCATGTATCCTATTGATAGAAGATTCTATTGAAAAAGTTGTTGAAGACTTCTCTCCTTTAGTTTTTGTTCTGCTGCTTGACAGTAGCTTATTGTTAGAACAATCTTAGTCACAAAGCCTTTTTCGGAATAAGGATTACCAAAGGTAATTCAGGTACTTGTGACTTATGGCGCTGATTTCCAGGAATACTGCAATGAATATCTTCCCGTGACTAGTGGGGGAATTTGAAGAAGTGTTATGACCACCCTTTACCTCGACGCCCAAGTAATTCTCCATAAAGATAACGCCTGAAGTGTGCGGGTATTCGATTATCGAACGGATGACGAATTGAATTGAATCACATGCGTAGCGTTAGGCGCCGACTGACCGACACCAGAAAAAAAAGAGTATCAGAAACCCCATTGGAAAAGATAGGACCCATGAAAACTATACACTGCACACACACACACAAACACACGCGGAGAGTGCAGACATTCAGAGAGAGACAGGGAAAATTCTCCGAAAAGCGAATCGGCGAACAATTCATACCCATATATGGTAAAACTTTGGACGCGGCTCAAAGAGAAGAGAGCCGGTTTTAGCTGTGCGCTGATAAGGCGAGCGGCGAACTGTTGAACGGTACGGAATATGCGGGGTGAGGCATGGCAGGCGGTACATGAGCGGGCTGGCTTTATAAAACGGGCGGCACCGACCAGTTTTCATATCACTACCGTTTGAGTTCTTGTGCTGTGTGGATACTCCTCCCGACGCAAAACCGCTCCATCAGCCAGCAGTCGTCTACTTTAGAGACACCAAACCGAAAGACTTAATTTATATTTATTTAATTAATTTTAATAAAACAGACCAAAAGTAAGTATTCCGTTTCGCGAGCTAAGGAGAACTGTGAAAAAGACGTTGCTTTTTTTGAAAAACCATATATTTTTTTGTGTGCCAGTGATAAAAAGTGATCTGAAAAATCAGCCAGTTACAAGAGTTATTGTATTGACCAAAACTCGGCAAGGCAAAAGCTTTGATCGTTTGGCTATAAATTGAAAATCAAAAACCCTGGTCTATATAATACCATAACTCCGAAATCAGCAGCAAAGCCCCACCAATACCTTCATGTCACACCAGGATAGTCCGATAAGAACAAAAAAAAAGCCCCAAAAGTGTACAGTTATCAAAGATAAAGCCCAAGAATTCAATGATCTCTGCGATCTCTTTTCCCCCCAATAACCCTATAAAGAGGGCGTGTCATTGCGATTTCACTCACCGATATTCCAAAAATGATGGCGGCGACAGTTTCGTTTCGTTGCTTTGCTTTCTGCACACTTTCTATTTCCCACGCCTCAAGAAACCAGATCGATCGTTCCAATAGCGATCATCACTATATGTTTATGTTTATGCGATGATGGTTCCAATAACTGCGGAATGCGAGCAATAATCCGAAACTTGGCATTTGGATCAAGTTCTCGTCGCCGTCGCTTGTGACGTAGGCAGCCGCCAGCAGATCGCATCGCGTCATTAAGGCCGACACGGCTTAAACTGAATTTTTGCCGGTTTTCCAAGTTGTCGCTGCAAAAATGGAGAAAACCTTCGGCTTTGCATACATGCATGTGTGAGTGAGTGTGGCGAGTGCCGTCGTGTGAGAGAGAGCACGAAAGGCGAAGCGATTGCTTTTCGCCTCGAAACATGACCATATATGGTCACAAAACTTGGCAGCCACAACTCAACACACCAGCGCTCTCTGTCGCACGCCTGCGCCGGGTCCAAGCGGCGACCGCAGCAGAGAGAGGGAGAGAGATAGGCCGCCGCCGCCGACGCAGGCAGCGAGGGAATCGCAGTAACTGGCATTCGCCGTTCGTTCGCTTCGTTCAATCATTCCTCTTTCGGCAGTCGTTCGCGGTTCAGTTCACTTTGAGCTCTCTATTTCTCGCCTTGAATTTGTTTAATTAAACAAAAAGGTAACGGCTTTTGGCACTTGGGTGAAATTAGTGTAGCTAACTGAAAGTATTTGGCGGTGTTTTTTTTTTTTTCGTTTCCGAACCGTTGTGATTTTAAAATAAATTAAATACATTTTTTTTGTATAACGGGCGCCATCTTAAGGCTGGACATAGAAGTGCTCTCTCTCTCCTTTAGAAGTTCTCTCTTGCACCGGCTTTTGTGAAAACTCTTCAATATTCCTTCTTCCTTTTTCGGTTTTTTTTCGTTGTCCAAATTTCGGTTATTTTTTAATTTTCTTAGGGTGGGGCTTTTTGAAGTCTTGCATTTTTTTTTTTTTTTTTCAAGTAATAAGAAGTGAAATATTTAACCTCAATATTAAAGTTGTGAAAATTATTTAGCAAAGTTAAAGAAAACTGGAAAATACAACACTTATTGGAAGAAAAATTAATTTTTTAAAAGTTTTACAAATAGAACTTAGCTTATTTTTACACAAAGTTGGCTGAGAATATTAAGATAACTTGACAGAATATTTCAATATTCAGTTTTTATTTGCTAGGACCCATAAAATAACCGAAAATTGTGCTAAATTGTTAAATAAATTAACGTAATTCGTTTGTATTCGAAATATATGGTTTATATTTATTTTTAGTAATTAAAACTTTAAATTTAACTTTGAAACTAACCACCGTTTTTTTTTTTTCTCCAATTGCAGCTTACAAAATGTGTGACGAGGAAGTTGCTGCATTGGTTGTCGACAACGGCTCCGGCATGTGCAAGGCTGGTTTCGCCGGAGACGATGCGCCCCGCGCCGTCTTCCCGTCGATTGTGGGTCGCCCCCGCCACCAGGGTGTGATGGTCGGCATGGGCCAGAAGGACTCGTATGTCGGTGATGAGGCCCAGAGCAAGCGTGGTATCCTCACCCTGAAGTACCCCATTGAGCACGGTATCGTGACCAACTGGGACGATATGGAGAAGATCTGGCACCACACCTTCTACAATGAGCTGCGTGTGGCCCCCGAGGAGCACCCCGTGCTGCTGACCGAGGCCCCCCTGAACCCGAAGGCTAACCGCGAGAAGATGACACAGATCATGTTCGAGACCTTCAACACACCCGCCATGTACGTGGCCATCCAGGCCGTGCTCTCGCTGTACGCCTCTGGCCGTACCACCGGTATCGTGCTGGACTCTGGCGATGGTGTCTCCCACACCGTGCCCATCTATGAGGGTTATGCCCTGCCCCACGCCATCCTGCGTCTGGATTTGGCCGGTCGCGATCTGACCGACTACCTGATGAAGATCCTGACTGAGCGCGGTTACTCCTTCACCACCACCGCCGAGCGTGAGATCGTGCGTGACATCAAGGAGAAGCTGTGCTATGTCGCCCTTGACTTTGAGCAGGAGATGGCCACCGCTGCCAGCAGCTCGTCGCTGGAGAAGTCCTACGAGCTTCCCGACGGACAGGTGATCACCATCGGCAACGAGCGTTTCCGTTGCCCCGAGGCCCTGTTCCAGCCCTCGTTCTTGGGAATGGAGGCGTGCGGCATCCATGAGACCACCTACAACTCGATCATGAAGTGCGATGTCGATATCCGTAAGGATCTGTATGCCAACACCGTGCTGTCCGGCGGTACCACCATGTACCCTGGCATTGCCGACCGCATGCAGAAGGAGATCACCGCCCTGGCCCCATCCACCATGAAGATCAAGATCATTGCTCCCCCAGAGCGCAAGTACTCCGTCTGGATCGGTGGCTCCATCCTGGCTTCGCTGTCCACCTTCCAGCAGATGTGGATCTCCAAGCAGGAGTACGACGAGTCTGGTCCCTCCATTGTGCACCGCAAGTGCTTCTAAGCTGGATCAGGATCTGGATCAGGAGGAGTGGTTTAAACAGGAGGAGGAGGAGGAGGAGCAGGAGAAGGAAGAAACAGCAGCAGCAGTAGTAGTGCAAGTGCGAGTGGTGGCAGTTTGGAGTGCAGCACAACAACAACAACACCAATCTGAAGATGAAATGCAGAAGCAGCAGCAACAACAACAACACACAAGCAGCATCATGATCATCGTGTGCACCTGGCGCCAATATCGTTATTTGGCGCGTTGTGTTGTGTTGCGGCATTAATTTAATTAATTTATTCCACATGAAATATGATATGATTATGTATTTTTTGTTTTTTTTTTTTTGTATACCTTCTAATATAACAACTACAAACAAAAAAGCAAAGAAAATGAAAAAACAGCATATTCTGCCATTTCACACACACACACAAGAACACGATCACACACACACACACCACCTGCACATGCAGCAGAACACACACACACACACACACTCGCGGCATGACATGGCCCAAATCAACATCCGGAGGATCAAGAAGAAAAAGAACAGATATTCCCCAAAGCAAAAAAGACAAAAACAACATGAAGAAGAAGAACACACAAAAAAACATTGCAAAACACAAACAACACACTAGCGTTTTGTAAAATTCGTCAGCAACCTTATGTATTATTTTTTAATTATGATGTAATTATAAACGAAGTGAAACAAAAATATGAAAACAAAAGGAAAACCAAACTGTCTTCTCTTTCGTCCTTCCCCTGTCCTCTCATCTTTGTCTCTCTGTCTGCCTCCCCCCCCCACAACACTGCTGCTGTGCTCTGCTCGCTCGCTCGCCCGCGCTCTCCTTATTTCTGCCTCTGCCGCCTCTTTCTCTCTTTCTACCTTCTTTGCCGGCCGGCAAAGTCACCAATACGCCGACACCCCCCCACACTCACACACACGGAGAAACACTTGGCTGCAGTTTCACACACACACACACACACGAGGAGCATATAAGCATATGTAATTTTTTTATTTGTACACTTTTCTAATTGCATGCGTATCGAATGATAAGTTTACGCCTGAAAATGTTAATTAAAATGTGAAAATGCAACTAAAAAGAAACGAAAGTAAAACATGAAGCTATTTCGGATATTTATTAAATATTTACAAGGTACCGTTGCAGCGGCTGGTGTGGAGTTGCTGATGCTGATGGTAGTGGAAGGGGGGTGAGGTCACCGACCCGAAGCTGTTAATGCTCTGCAATTTGAGAGTCAGCTGGCGCCGTCTCGCTCACACGCACACGCATGCTAATGCCGGGAGAGTGCGATTAAAATGCCGTTTTAAGTAGCGTGATAAAAAAAAAAAACGGGCGCTCAAAGCGGAGGAGCGGATAATATGATAAACGCGCTAACACAAATCGACCGGCATAGCTTATGTTTGTTTGTGTGTTGGTATGTACGCAGAATAAAAGAGATTTGAACGGCATTTTCGAATTAAAAACGTTAGTACCTTGGCTTATTGTGTTTCAAAATCAAATCACTGTTTAAGGGTCCTGGAATTAAGTGTATTTTCTACTAATTACGTTCTTAAATGCTGTTTAAAGAGCAATAGTTATCGTATATTGTGCTTTCACCTTTGATTCTTCGTTGTGTTGGGTTCAACGGTTCCGTTTTTCTAGCTCCTCTTCTTTGCTTCGTTCTCAATCTTGTATGTGTGTGTGTGTGTGTATGTGGCGCATAAACCTCATTTGGATTTTATGTTTTCCGGAATTTATGAAATTTATCAGCAGTCCGAGCCAACCTGCTACATTATAACGATCTGTGTGTGATCTGGGCAAATAGTCGTGTCTCGATTTACGAATATAAAATATAGCCAAGATTGCAAACTATTTTTAAAATTATGAAAACGGTAAAAAAATACAGTTAAGTAAGCGTAAGTACTTAATAAAGAGACTTAATAGGTTTTCCTAAAGTTCTGCGTTTGTTTTCATAAAAATAAAGATACTACATAAATTTATAAACGGAAATGTGTTTAATTATTATAATAACTATTTTAAAAATTAAAATTTACGCCTCTAATAATATTAAAATTTTTCCATTACAAATTGTTATCACTAAAAAAAGTAAATAACCTATTTTTGGCTTTCCAAGCGCATTATAATTCCCAACTAGATATTCAGTATCCTCCAAACAAGTTCATACTTGCAAATATTTTTAAAGTGAAAAAAGGATCTTAATAGCAACTTATTTGATTTTTTTTTAAAGCTATACTATATGGTTTTTAGATTTTTATTTATTTGTTTTAGGCTCTTAAATTCACCAAAATGCCATTTGTTTACGGGGTATCATCCTGCACGCTTACAAAGTAAACCCTAATGCGGCCCTGAATATTCAGCAATGTGATCCCTTTGGCCGGGAGGTCAGGCAGCGTGATTGTCCGGACTTGAGTATTCCGGCCGTGGATCCGGCGTACTTCGCACAGAACCACTTGGGACGGCAATTCGGGCGGAGTGTGACAAAAGAGAGAGAGATCACCAATTACGATGACTATACCGGAAGCTTTCAAGGATCAGGAAATCTTTGTGACCGGTGCCTCGGGTGTGTGAATTACTATAAAGGGGATTCCCTTAAGTTTTCTTTGATAAACAATCCAATCCTCCCCACCCTTTTCGATCAGGTTTCGTGGGCAAGGCGCTGGTCGAGAAGTTGCTGCGGTCCTGTCCAACACTCGGCCGGATTTATGTCCTGATGCGACCCAAAAAGGGTCAGAATATCGAGGAGCGACTGCAGCAGCAATGGGAGCATAGGCTGTACGAGAGGTTGCGCAGGGAGCAGCCCGATGCCCGATCCAAATTGGTGGCCATAGCCGGAGATGTGGAGCAGCTGGGCCTGGGGATCAGTGCAGTAGATCTGGAGCGACTAAAGAATGTAAACATAGTGTATCACTCGGCGGCCAGTGTACGGTAAGTACAAGATTTGGATAATACTGAAAAATACTACTTTTACAACCGTTTCCCGATATTCCACCCTTTGCTCTTATAATTCCCAACTGTTTTTTCTCGGTTTTATTTAATTTTGTGTTTTATTCGTATTATTACGCTATAAGCATTGAATAATGTCACATTTATTAAGGTTCCTCTATGTTAACCCTTTTGTTCTTATAATTCGCAACAGCTTTTTCCGTTCGAGCTTATAATTCCCAACTAGACTTTCAGTTTGGTTTACAATTTGTGTTTTAATTTGTGTTTAATTGAAATCTAAACACTTAATTTAAATAATGTTATGCTATGCATGTTTCCGTAACTAATTAGTGTACATCTCCCCCTTTCTTTTTTTTAGTTTCGACGATGCCCTGCGCACCGCCATATTCATGAATACCCGTGGCACCCATGAATTGATCAAGTTGGCCCTGGCTTGGCGTAAACTCAAGGCCTTTGTCCACGTGTCCACCACGTATGCAAATCCGGGAGTACTGGAGGTGGAGGAACGGGTCTATCCACCGCTGGCCGATTGGCGTACCACCATTAAGTTGGCGGAGACCTATGACGAAGAGACTTTGAACATATACAATCTTAAGTTAGTAATGTGATATCTTATATTTATATCTATACCTCTATCCTTTATCCTTTACAGGTACGGAAATCTCCAGCCCAATACGTACACCTTTACGAAGAGCCTGGCCGAGCAGGTGGTCAACGATTACCGGGATCAGCTGCCCATCTTTATCTTTAGGCCATCAATTGGTAAGGTTTTCTAATAAAACAACTTGTAAGGTGATCTTTGTAACCTAAAATTCCCCTCTTGCAGTGGTGTCCACAATTGAGGAGCCCATGCCCGGCTGGGCGGATAATTTCAATGGACCCACTGGCCTCCTGGTTGCCTGCGGCACTGGCATTCTCCGTTCCCAGAATTGTGATCCCAATATTGTGTCCGATTTCGTGCCCGCCGATGTGGTGGCACGTACTTTAGTCACTGCGGCTTACAAGTTTATTTCGGAGGCTAAGCTCCGAAAGGAGCGCAGGTCCAGGGGCGAGGAAACGGAGATGTATGTGATCAACTGTGCCACCGCCAATATAGCGCCCATAACCATGGGCGAGGTGATAGAGATCGGCAAGAGATTTATACGGCAGAATCCCTTCGAGAAGACACTGTGGCTGCCCGGTGGCAGTATGACAACCTGTCCGGTGCTGCACTTTATCAGGGTGAGGCTTTTGCCTAGATATATCTACATATATATATTTCTTATAATAATAAATATTTGTATCTATGTTCAGTTCTGCACTATGCATCTCCTAATGGCCGTTGTGGTGGACACCTTGCTGCGAATCTCTAACGAAAAGCCCTTGTAAGTGATTGGGGGAAATTCATACTAATTAAAATACATATTAAATCTAAATCTAATTATTTAATTTCCTTTTTGGCAGCCTCATGAAGCTACAGCGTCGCATTTTTGCCGCCTTCAGTGCCCTGCAGGTTTTCGCCATGACCGAATGGCACTTTCAGAATAACAATTTCCGGGCCCTGCACGATTTAGTTCCGGAGAATGAAGTGTGAGTTCCATGGAGTTTAAGTTAAAGTTTATTTAATTAATTTTAAAGCTGAGAAATCAAAAAACCCACAAGGATCAGGCTTTTTTTTAATGTCTCTCTTCAGTATTATTTATTATTTAAATATTTGTTATATTTTGTGATACAAATGCTACCTGATTAAATATATCCTATATATATATATAAATTAAATATATTACACTCTCTTAAAGTTTAAAGACTAACCACTTCCCTTCTCCATTCTCTCCTTCCAGCTCCACCTTTGGTTTCATGCAACATGCGAATATCAACTATGTGGAGTTCTTCCAGCATGGTATCCGCGGCGCCAAGGAGTTCCTGCTGAATGAGAGTCCCGACAGCACTAAGGCCGCCCGATTCCGGGTTAAGATCTTTTACGTTTTGGACTTTGTGTGTCGCGGCATCGTCTACAGCTTTCTGCTACGTTTGATTTACAAATTACTTGTCAACCTGTGGTAGCTTTAAAATTTTTCTTTAAAAATTTAGATATTTTTGTATTTGTTTTTTTTTTTTAATTTCCCAAAAAATATATATTCTGGCATTGGTTTTATAATTCTTTTTTTTTTTGTAAACTTTAATTAATAAATGTTGTAACCTTATGTTAAATAGGAAATTTATTGTTTATTTAATATATAAATATATTATATTCAGAAGAACGATTTGTAGTAACATTGAAATAACGTTAAAATATATTTAAATTGAAAAATATACGGTTTTATTTGAATATGTCTTGGCTTTTAATGTTTAATTAAAAAATTAACAACTAAGTGGTATTTATTTACCAATTTGTTGTAAAGTTTTTTCTATAGATTTCTTATTTGTTTGTATTATTATACCCTTGCAGGGTATTATAATTTTAGTCAGAAGTTTGCAACGCAGTGAAGGAGTCTTCCGACCCTATAAAGTGTATTCTTGATCAGCATTAACAGCCGAGTCGATCTAGCCATGTCCGTCTTTCCGTCCGTCCGTTTCTACGCAAACTAGTCTCTCAGTTTTAAAGCTTTTTGAATGAAATATTGCATATAGTCTTCTAAATACTCTCACTGTTATATATGTTGGAACGGGCCGGATCGGACGACTATATCCTATAGCTGCCATATAAACGATATTGAAAAAGTAGCCTATTTTCGCTATTTTTCAAGATATTTGAATGAAACTTTATTTGTGCCTCTATAATAAAATAGTAGCCACCTCCTATAAATATTATTAAAATCGGACCAATATATCATATAGCTGCCATAGGAAATATCCGTCTAAATTCATATTTTACATATGAATTTTACATTTTGCATACATTTTACATTATACATGTTATATTTTATCAAAATCTTTTATAATAAGTAACAAATTATCTGCAAGGGTATATAAACTTCGCCCGAAGTTTGCTTTTCTTACTTGTTTATAAATAGTTTTATTTAAAAGATTTGGAATAGTTTGGTTATATTATTTGATGTTTTCTTTATATATTAACAAGTTTTGAATTTTTTATTATATTTTTTAACATGTTTTTATATATTTAATTTAATTTAATTAAATTTCATTTCATTTTCAATGCTAATTATATATTATATTAAATTCAAAATAATATTTTTGCTGTTGATCTGGCAACGCTTATTTCTAACCAGCGCCACCTGGTGTATTTTCTTGGCACTAGGCTGTTGGCTGAAAGGCGAAAAAAGTTAATAACAAAAGGCTTAACAACAGTATTTCCTTTACAATAAATTGCTAATATTAAGCGAATTTCCAATGCAATTTCCATTTTCTTCCATTAGCCCTGGAAATATGTATATATATCGATATGCTGACCGCTGTGCTATCGATAGCCACCTATCGCACAAGTGCAGCGCATATCGATACTACATATACAAGTACAGTAATTGTGAAAAACATTAAGCTAAACTCAGCGAATAAACAACAAGAAGGAGAGGCAGCAGCAGCAGCAGGCAGGCAGCAGCAGCAGCAGCAGCAGCAGGATCAGCAACGAGCGGAGGACACACCGAATACCGGGGGGGATAAGAAGCCAGCGGAGTAGGACTTCCGTGTACGCCGGGACGTGCGAGGCGGGCCATCTTCAGCGGAGAGCAGAGCTACCCACCGCCGCCCCCCCCCAGTTGCCTGCCTCCCCCCCCCTCGTTGCGGGGAGAGCGAGAAACAACCGCTAATTGGATTGCATTTCTTTTGGGTGAAACGAAGGGAATAAGAGATTAAGAGGGGAGAGCCCCGCACGCAAGGAGGACGCAATGGCCACCACGCAGCAGTACTCGCTGCGATGGAACAACTACCTGCGCCACCTCACCTACTCGCTGGACAACCATCGGCTGAACGACGACTTTGTCGATGTGAGCCTGTGCGTCGACGGGCGACGGATCAAGGCGCACAAGGTGGTGTTATCCTCCTGCTCCTCGTACTTCAAGGAGATCTTCAAGGAGAATCCCCATCCACATCCGGTCATTATCTTTAAGTTTATCAAGTTTGAGGATCTCAACTCGATCATCGAGTTCATGTACCAGGTGGGGAAGCCCTACGACCACTTAGGCTTAAGACTTATTGTTTATATTACATCTTGTTTCCTCCCTCGCTTCCAGGGCGAAGTCAATGTCCAGCAGGAGGCCCTGCAGTCGTTCCTGCAAACCGCCGAGCTACTGGCCGTCCAGGGACTCACCGCCGAGGAGAAGGAAAGGCAGCCAGCGGCGCCGCTTATCAGCGAGCACAAGCTAATCAAGACCATACCGAGCACCATACGGGCAGTTAGCGAGCAGCAGCAGCAGCAGCACCAGGTTAACACGGTCAACCAGCAGGCGCAGACGGCCACGCAGACCATCGAAATACCCACGGCCACGCTGCTGCAGGCCACCACCGCTAGCCAGGTGCAATCGCAGGTGGCGGCAGCAGCTGCAGCAGCGGCACAGTTGCAGCAGGTCCAGCAACAGCAGCAGCAGCATCATCATGTACAAACCACACAGATCCAGCACATTCAAGTGCAATCTGCACCGCCTCCGCAGCAGCAGCAGCAGCAACAACAGCAGCAACAGCAGCAGCAGCAACAACAGCAACAGCAGCAGCAACCATCCCAGCCGCAGCAGCAGCAGCAGACGACGCCCGTGCAGACACAGCATCTGACCATCACCAATGCTGTGGCTCTGCCAGCGGCCAGCACGGTGAAGAAGCGCAAGATCACCTTCTCCGACGACGATGACAACATCTACACCACCGAAACCGTTGACTATGCCGTCAAGGATGAGCAGAATATGGTGAAAAGTGAGTAAAGCCAAACCTACAAGATATAGAATGTATATATTAACCCAAAAACTATGTCCCCCCCTATCAGCTGCCGAAATGACTTTTTTACGCGGCTCTGTCAAGATGGATATACCCGACTATATAGTCGGCGAGGTGGACGATCGGCTGTCAGATGGCGCCACACCGCAGACGTCACAGGATGCCACCACGGGCGCCGCCCAGACAGTGGCCCAGTATTCCTCCGAGTACGAGATCCTCACCGAGTCTGAGATCGAGGAGAAGTATCAGGCGGATGCGGATAATGCGGAAATTGCCATCGAAATGAGTGAGTTAATAGTAATAAATAATTAATAAATAATATTTAAATTAATATTATCTCCATTTCAGCTCGCTTGCTGGGCAGCGCCAGCGGTGCGGCGGCGGCGGCGGCAGCAGCAGCAGCGGCGGGTGGCGGCCTGGAGGACGGGGGCGGCGGCGGTGCGGGGACGACGGGTCCCTCGACTACGGTGTGTGTGACGCCGGTCAAGTCGGACAGCAAGTCCAGCGGGACGAATGGTAAGTAACGCATACCCTGTATTATTTGGATTAGTTTATAAGCTTTATTTAAGGGGGTGTGGTGCAAAGGAAGAGTGTTTAGGACTCTTCTGCACTTGAAAAAAAATGTTAACCCGTACCCTGCATAGCGACATAAGTCCGCCAACATAAACTTGGCCAGTACCAAGCATAATCGAGATTGTGTCGTTTTTGTTTGAAGAGTTTATGACCATTTAAAACGACATAAAATCGCTCTACTTTTTGTGTTTTAAAAGCGACATAATCTCGCCGACTAAAAACTGTTGTTTTTGTTTTAAAACATCATAAACTCGCGGGATATTACCTTATTTGCAAGCAACATAAGTAAAATTTTTATCTTTGAACGTCAGTCGCCAGAAAAAAAAAAACGACATAAACTCGCCGACTTATGTATGTTGTTTGTAACCCAAAAAGGAAAATAAAAAGAAGCACAAACTCGAGCGAATAATCTTCCTAAAAAGCTACATAGCCTCGCGGATTGGGAGTTTATCACATTGTTTTCTTTGCGGCGACTTTATGTCGTTTGCAACAAAAAAAGACACAAACTCGAGCGAATATTGTTAATAAAAAGCAACATAGCCTCGTTAATCGTACGACATAAGTTCGCTGTCAAAAAACCGACATTATATCACTTAAAAATTAGCGGCGGGTTTATGTCGTCAACCTCCCGTACCCGTAGGACTAGCATACCTAGATTTTATTTTAATTTATTTATTTAAGCTTAAATTAGTTGCATTTTCAGCGATTTTCTTTGCATTTTAAGTTCCATTTAAGTTGCTTAAGTGAGTGTGCTTTTGGCTAACTTTATTTACAATTTTATTTATATTACTTACATGCTTTGTGAGTGCGTGCGTGTGTGGTTGTGGAAATTAATATACATATGTATGCTTGGCAATCCCTGGAAGGTCCTGTAGCTTTACTCCTTTAATTAGTTAAACTATTTATTTCGATGTTGCGTGAATTACGTATTTTAGTTGTTGTTGATGTTGTGGTTGTCGAATATGTCTCCAACGAGTATGTCCAGCTAGGAGAGAGAGAGGGAGAAACCCATCCTATAGACTGTGCCTAACTGATTGTACGTATTTTCTGTATATTTTTAGATTCACCCAATAATAAGTGGACAGAATGTCAGTTTTGCAAAATGGTTATAACCACGGTAAATCTTTGGAGACATATTCGCACCCAACACACACCACAGCCGCCCCGCAAGTGCGATCTGTGCAATAAGAATTTCAAGAACAAGTACAGCCTGCGGGAGCACATACGCATCTCGCACGAGCAGAAGGTGTCCATCAAGACGGAGAATTGATCCGTTGCCGCCGCTGCTGCCGCCGCTTTTGTTGTCAGCGTTGGGCGCCTCTAAGATATAGACGAGAGAGCAACCGCTGGATGCTACATAAGGAGGGAGAAAGATACACACACACACACACACACATAGTTAATTACGTCCAGCTTAGCAAAAGAGTCAGTCAGTCAGTCAGTTACCCATTCCCATTATTCCTCCCAAGAAACTAGCCAAAATTGTCAACTCAAATGCAAAGCAGAAACAATTCAAGAGCATTATACTCTTAGCGTACATATTGCGTGTCTAAACTATATAGTATATATATAAGTCAGAGTCAGTCGGAGAGTGGAGCTGGTAATCCCGTCGTCGTTGACCAAGCCACATTTTGATTTACCAACTAGTTTATATTTATATATATATATAATCTTACCTTTTTATATTAGATAGCAAAGTACAAGACCCCCGCGATAACCCTTGACACACACACACACATCCATTTTGTATATAGTCAGTGATCACAGGAATAATTCGAGATTAAGGATTAACCAAGGACCATTTGCATAAGTGGAAATGTATCCCAAAGTAATCACACTTTGTCCTTTTAGCTTTTAATATTCATGGAACATGCCATGAATACCTTGATTTTGTGTACATACATAGACATACATATATATATAGATATATATCTATGCAGATATATATAGTGCCAGCGGACTTAACGTATTGAAACCCCAAACCTTGTAACTACTAGTAACTAGTCTTCAAATCTCTGGAGATTTCTGTGAGCACTTCAAGAGATTGATTCCCTTGCCAGGGCTTCAAGCTAAGTCCCTCAACTTTGCTCAACCCTACAACCTGGCTCTGCTGGATCCTTAGACGAACATGAACAGAGAATATACCCAAACCCCCCCCCCCCCCCCCCAAACATCATTGTGTACAAATTTATATACTATATATACTGTAATTCGATCCAGCGGCATAGCGACTTAAGTCCGTCGACATAAACTCGCCCAGTACGAAGTCCAATCGAGGTTATGTCGTTTTTATCGGCGACTTAATGACGTTTTAAAACGACATAAACTCGCCCACGAAGTCCAATCGAGATTATGTCGCTTTTTCGGCAAGTTTCTAACGTTTTAAAGGACATAAAATTAAGCGACTTTCTGATGTTTTAAATCGACACAAAGTGGCGCGATATTATGTCGTTTTAAAGCGAAGTTAAAGGCAACTTGTGTTGTTTTAAAACGACATAAAGTCGCCGCCAAAATAAGTACATTACCTCGTGTGTTGTCTTTAAAAACTGGACAAGTTTATGACGGCGGACTTATGTCGTCAAACCGATCCAGCGCTTTGTCATGACCATTCTGTGTTCAGCATTAAAGCGTTGGCCCCCTGAGTGTACATTAGCTAAATTAGTTCTAGTTTATAGCCTTTAATTTATAGTTTATAGTTTATAGTTAAGCTTAAGCCCAAAATTGAGAGTAGACCACAAAGCCAAGTGAAAATGGAAGTCATATTGTGTACGCTAGGATTAGGTTCGAAAGTTCGACAGTTCGAGAGTTCGAGAGTATTTTCCAAAAATGAAAACCCCCCTGTAACCTTGTAGAAATCCTCTCTTTAAGACAACTCTACATACTAAATATAATCTAGTTAAATGAAACAACTCATACGTATTACTTATCGATCCACATATTGATCTATGTATACACACACACACACACACACATATATATATATAGTTAATGTTATATCTATATATACTATATATGCCCCTGTTTTTGGGCTTCAGATCCCACATCCAAGTCGGAAGTCCAAACTCAAGCCCCTTTCGAAAATATGTGTTTTTTCGCCTACGATCTCACTGAAACATATATTAATAATACAAAAAGAAGAAGAAGAATAAGAAGGGAATTTATCAACGAAATGTCGGAACTCTGGAGATCGCAATATATCAGGGTTGCCCTAGAAATCGCTGGTGATTTAGAAATCTCTTCAAAAAATAGTCTCTGCATGCAAAGCTAAATTTTGTTAAGGGTATTTCCAAGCCCCTGCAATTTCCTGGGCACCTCTGTCTTGAGAGTATTAGTAGCGGAGGTGATTACAAATTCCAATCCACCCAAGAAAAAAGAAAAAGAAAAAAGAAAACAACACTAAACCGTAAGTCCAATATGTGTATCTTTGTATATTGATTTATACACATCGAGATGAAAATGAGAAAAAAAAAATTACTCAATCTATAATTCGTTTTGGTAGAATCAGTAAACAGAAAGAGACAGAACTACAGAGAAATAGAGCGAGAAAGAGAGAGAGAAAAATAAAAGAATACATGTAAACAATTTAAAATTCAATGTATTTCTTGGGTAGCATTAAGAAAACAGCTGAATGATAGTATTTTCTTTTTCATTTGCATTTTGTATTATTTGTTTTCATATACGAAAAAATTGTTGAAAATATATTACTTTACTTCGTTATGCAAATTACGCTTTCTTTTTATGTTATATTTATTATAACATGGAGTTTATAATTTGGAATGAAAGACGCAAGAATTACTGGGATGAGTAACGACCATACATTTAAATTGCCATATGCAAGCAATTTTTCTGTTCCTCACGAAAATTGCATTCTCTCTGCTCTCACCAAGTTGAGAGCATACAAATCTAAAAATAGAAGGCGCTTGCATGTATAAAGTACCTACAAGAGAGCGACTGGCTTCAGAGCGGGCTCTCTGTGTCTCTGTGCCAACAGACCCTGTACCCAGCGCTGGGTACAGCACGAAAAATGTAATTTAAATATGCCTGCCTTTCTTCTTGCAGCTCCTAGAACGGTGATTAAAACTGAAGCTGGTAGTAAGAGTGTGACAGAAGGCGGAGTTGATGGAACTGGAACCGTCGCAGCAGCAGCACCACCACCAGCAGTCCCAGCCGCCGCCAGCGATGATGAGAGTGGTGGACTAATGCCATTGGTGTGCAGCTTCTGCAAGCGTCGCCTGAAGTCGGTGCATGCCCTGCGGCGTCACATCGCCTGCCGACACTCAGAGATCCAGGGCCGGGAGCACGAGTGCTTCATCTGCATGAAGAGCTTCAAGACCAAGTGGTCGCTGTCCACACACAATTCCCGCTTTCATCGTGACCGCTCAAGCAAGGAGTTCACCAAGATCGAATTTAGTGACCAGTAAACGCGCCAAGTATTTTAGATATTTTAGAATTATGTAGCTATTTAATGCTAAGATTGTACGCGTCTGTATGTGGTATTTCTTGTATTTTAATGTGTTTCGTATTTGTTCTACATATTTTATTTTTTTTTTGATATGCGAATTGAAGCAAATTAACTAACTATCAGCACACGAAAGTTCCTCTCCGCTAACTGGTGTTCTCAATTAGGACAATTATTGAGAAATCTCTTGCGCAATCTGGCAAAGAAAAAGTGAAAACAGCTCAATAGAAACCAAATAGTCACGACGAAAAAAGACACCGATAAAAATAAACTAAAATGAAATTAATTTAGTTTTAGAAAAGAAAAAGCAAATTTATATATTCCTTGCATGCTTTTAGGCGCATTTTTTTTGTGATTTCAAACCATCAGCGATGAGGGGATTCATCTTTTAATCATTTAAATTGTTGTATAAAATTGTAATCATATAATAATAGAATTGTATATTTTGTCTATTTTTAAGACATCTTTTTAATTACGATAACAAATTATATTGAACAGCAATCACAAGATAATGAATAAACAAAATATATAGGTACATTTGAGTACTTAAAAAAACACAAAAATAATTGCGGTACCTTTCGAAGCCTACAAATCGTTGAGAATTAGCTTTATAATTTGAGTACCTTTCGAAATATAATCGCGCTTACAAAAACAAAACATACATATTGTTGGAAATAAACGCGCGCTTTAATAATTTAACTTATTTTGAAAACAAATGTGCTCGGAAGTACAAGAGCAAAACCTACACATCGTTAGGAATAAAGAAAGCGCGCTAAGCTAAATAATTGGTGTACCTTTCGAAAGAAAACGCGCTTTGAAGTACCAGAACAAAACATACACATCGTTGGGAAATTGCAAAGCGCACTTAGCTTTAAAATTGGAGTAGCTTTCGAAAGAAATATGCGTTCAGAAGTACTAGAACAAAACGTATATATCGTGGGGAATAGGTAACGCTAGCTTAGCTTATTAATTGGAATACATTTTGAAAAAGAAATCTGCTCGGAAGTACAAAAACAAAACCTATACATTCTTGGAAATAAGAAACGCGACCTTAGCTTAAAAGTTGGAGTACCTTTTGAAATAAAAACGAACTCAGAAGTACAAAAACAAAACCTACACATCGTTGGTAATAAAGAACGCGCGCTTAGCTTTATAATTGGAGTAGCTTTCGAAAGAAATATGAGTTCATAAGTACAAGAACAAAACATATATATCGTCGGGAATAGGTAACGCTAGCTTAGCTTAAAAGTTGGAGTACCTTTTAAAATAAAAACGAACTCAGAAGTACAAAAACAAAACCTACACATTGCCGGGAATATGCCAAGCGCTCTTGGCTTAAAATTTGGAATACACTTTCACAAAACAAGCTTAACAATTGGGAAACATTTTGAAAGACTAATGCGCTCGGAAGTACAAAAACAAAACCTACACATAAGCGGGCATAATCAAAGCGCGCTGAGCCTAATAATTGAAGTAGATTTTAAAATAAAAATGCATACAGTAGTACAAGAACAAAACCTACACATTGCCGGGAATAAGGAAAGCGCACTAAGGTTGGCAAAAACAAAACACACATGCCGATGCGAAAGGCTTGTGTTTTGCTTTCCTTTAGAATATTCTCAAAGGCTCAAACCTTGTTGATGCTTTGGTTTCAGGCTTCCACCAAGACATTTACTAGCCCATCCTGCTTTTAAGCAACCTAACCCCCCATTAAAGGATCAACATATTAATATGATAGATGCGTTTAATGACTTAACTATTACTACAACTTGTATCGCGATTCATTCGGGATTCGGTACAATAAGTGAGAGACAAAAAAAAGAAGGAGAGCGGCTAGGCGAACGTTGAGACTCCTCTATAGGGTCTCCAGTCCCGGCAGCGGGAACTTCCTGCTGAACTCCACCACCGACTTGCGGATCTCATCCTTCTCCGCCTTCACCGCCGCATTCTCCTCGAGCACCTTGTGGAAATCGGCCATCTTGGGGCTACCTGCAGCCTTGGCCGCCTGGGCACCGACCTTCAAAGCGGCATCGATAAAGACCACCACCTGCTCGATATCCTTCTCCACGAGGCCGCGCGTGGTCAGGGCCGGAGTTCCCAGACGAATGCCCGAGGGATTCAGGGCCGACTTGTCGCCGGGCACCGTGTTCTTGTTGCAGGCAATGCCCACCTCCTCCAGAATGTACTCGGCCTTGGCGCCGGTTAGGCCAGCCTTGCGGACATCCACCAGCACCAGATGGACGTCGGTGCCGCCAGTGGCCACCTGATAGCCACGGGAAATCAGACCATCGCACAGGACCTTGGCGTTCTTCAGGACCTGCGTTTGATAGGCCTTGAATTCCGGCGTCTTGGCCTGCTTGAAGGCCGTGGCAATGCCACCGACGGCATTGTTGTGGGGACCGCCCTGCAGGGATGGGAACACCGCCTGATTGATGCGCTCCTCCAGATCGTACAGGACCTTGTCGCCGTTGGGCTTGGTGCTGCGCACGCCCTTGCGGAAGAAGATGACACCGGAGCGGGGACCGCGCAGCGTCTTGTGCGTGGTGGTGGTCACAATGTCAGCGTACTCGAACGGCGAGGGAATCAGGCCGGCGGCCACAATGCCAGCCACATGGGCCATGTCGGCCATCAGATAGGCGCCGACATCGTCGCAGATCTGACGGAAGCGGGCATAGTCCAGCAGGCGGGAATAGCACGAGATGCCGGCAATGATGATCTGGGGACGGAAGTTCTTGGCCGCCTCGGCCAGCTTGTCGTAGTCAATGATGCCCGTCTCCGGGTTCACCTTGTACGGCATGCTCTCAAAGAAGATGGACGTGGCCGAGATCTTCTTGGTGGGCGTGAAGAAGCCATGCGTGAGATGGCCGCCATCGGGCAGATCCAGGCCCATGATGCGGTCATGTGGCCGGCACACGCCCGTATAGACGGCCAGGTTGGCCGGCGAACCCGAATACGGCTGGACATTGACGCCCCACTGGTCCTCGCTGAGGTTGAACAGCTCGCGGCCACGTTTCTGGGCCAGCAGCTCGATGCAGTCGATGAACTCGTTGCCGCCATAGTAGCTGCAATTGATGGGAGAAGGGATAACACGGAGATTAGGCGGGGATTGCATGGGGAAAATCGTATCCAAAAAGGTTTTTACTATGAAATATAGTTTTAAACTGAATAAAAAAGTTTTAATTTTGGTAAAAAACTACTTTTGAAGTCTTAAAAAAGGCAGATCTTAAAAGACTTAATTAATTAGTCTAATTTAGAGTTAATTTAATAGGGTCACTTTAAGGGGTGAAGAAATTATTTATTGAAATTAAACTCTTAACTTTACTTGGAGTTGAATTAAGACATTAATAATAATAAGATGCGTAACGCCTATACCAACGAAAGTGGTTTACTCTTGCACATATTTGAGAGCGCACGTATAAAAATATAAAATAAAATGGCCTATGGCGTTAAGCATCTTATTCTTTTCAAAGTTTTTGGTTTATGATTACTTTAATTGCTTTACATGTATAAATTTATTATGTAAAAAGTCTAGCTATACCTTATACTTTCTTGTTAAAAATAACTAAGATCGATGGGTTTCTAAGACATATTTAGGAAGTACGTTACGCATCTTATTCAGTTTATAGGTTTTGGTTTAACATTAGCTTAAATGATGTAAAAAGTCTAGCAATAGCTTCTGTTCTTCTATTTTCATGTTTAAAAAACTAAGATCGATGGGTTTTTAAGACACATTAAGGAATTAATAATAATAGAGATTAAACAATACATTTATAAATCAAAATACAGACTCTAGACTATATTTAAATACTATTTATTAACTTAAAATCAATCCAAACTCCAAATCTTCTTATGATCTTGTAGTTTTACTATGGATCGGTATGACGAATTAAAGATATCTATAGGGAAGAACCCCTTCTTAAGGATATATCTAAAGGTTACCGATCCTCAGTTAAACTATCAAGAAATCTATTCCCTTTAAAGATCCTCCAAAATGATTAATTAACCCCCGACTTTATAGAGCTCTCTCCCTAAGGTACTATCCATAGTTCTTCATCCACTCACCGCTTGCCGGGGTAACCCTCGGAGTACTTGTTGGTCAGGCAGGAGCTCAAGCTCTCCAGCACCGACACCGAGGTGAAGTTCTCGCTGGCAATCATTTCGAGTCCCTCGCGCTGACGCTCCTTCTCCTTCTTGATGAGATCGGCCAGCTCGGGATCGCTCTCCGCCAGCGTGGCCTGCAGCATCTTCTGGTCCGGCATGGTCTGTTTGGGCATGGTGAATATATATATTCAATATGTATATATATAATAAATTCGAGATATTGGCAGTGCAAGGCGATGCGTTCGCTGCAACGATCGTTGGCTATATGAGGGCTATGGAAAACCGATTCCTGACTGGTCAGCGATCGCGCCTATCTTGTTTATTTCCCCCTGCGATTTCAACAACAAAAATATTTATATTTATATTTATGTTGCGAAAAAAATACACACACACACACACACACCGGTTCAATGGGTTCAAATAGCTTTGGAAAAGTTCTGTTGATAAGAGGGACGATCGACTGATGGATGGGCGACGATGGGCGGCGAGTGAGCTATCGCCAAGCGGAGATTAGCCGCGGATGCACCATGGCAACCACTTGATTCGGGCTTCTTTCACGATTAGATTGGCCAGAATTACCAATTAAAATGTATGCCCAAGTACCAGCTAGTGGTTATGTCACCATATACGCCCTGGCGAACCCTGTTTCAAGACCCCCTATGGCTGGGAGCCAAGCTATTTGCGTCCTATCTGTATCTATCCATCTATCTCGCCTGTCTGTCTGTCCAGGTCACGGGTTCAAGTCGACTGCGAGGAGGCGATAAGGATGCGGGCCCCCCTCGGGGGCCATGACGTAGGTACTTTGGAAAGATCGGGAATGATCCGTAAGTAACGCAAGTGAAACTGTTTCGAAAGTGGCTACGTTTACATTATTGGAAGTTAAGAAATTTGTTATTTATTTATGGGATATTTTACAAAAGTAATCTTTCTTGGAAACTTACTTAACAAAACTAATTAGGAAATCAAGAAAAAAGAGTGGATTAAACAAGTTTACTCTTCATATAAAGCAATAGGGTTTTGAAATCCCTTTTAAAGGTGTCTAAAAGTAGGCTATAAAATATTTAAGGTGCAAAATTCAGTGTACATTTTGTTGTTCTTTTAAATTGTAACATTTTTGACATTTTTTTTGAAGAGGGATATCAAAATTTCAGTTATTTCTTTAGCATTCGAAATAAATTAAATGAAGAAATATTAAATAAAAATAGTTAACAATAAGATAAACAACTATGCATGTCAGAAAAGTGTTATATTTCACTTAAATAAACACTAAAAATGGTAAAACCTCTCCAAAGAAATAAATCTGATAGTAAATACTTGTATTTGTAATTAAAGAAAAAATTGTACTCCCTAAACTTTACACTTTGTGGTTTGTTTGTTTAATGATTTATAATCTCACTGATATTAACTTTAAAAATCCATTTTTAGTAGAACAAAATAAAAAAAAAAACAGGTAATAATTAAATAAACTAAATGAAGTGCTAATTTCTGGCCACGAGTCGCCGACGCCTATTGAAAAATGCCAAATGTTTACCGCAAAATTTTGCACTTGTAGAGAGGAAATTCAATTTAATAATCATGGTCATATAGCCGGCGATATCGGTATCGCCGGATTTGTATAAACAAGTGTCGAATACAACAACAGATTAAGACTTCTAAGATAGTAACACAAAACCAAAGAAATTCGAGTAGGCCTAAAACGAGTTTAAGGCTGAGACAGCTAAATAAATCAAAGAATATTTTGCTAAGAAAAAGGGAAATCGAACTGGGTAATACCCTGAAGTTTAATTTATAAATTTACAAAAATAAATTGTAAAATAATTATTTATACTATATTTTAGGAGACGAGTATTTCATTTAATTATTAAACTGGATAATAAGGTTATTAATTATGGTTTGCATATTACTTTTTAATTATTTTTAAGCCTTTGTGCTAAAATACATATTTATAGGCAGGTTTCAAAGAATATTTTGCATAAATTTATAAAATATATAATAATAATAATAATAATAATAATAATAATAATACATTACATTTATAATTATAATATATTAAATTAAATATATTAATATATTATAATAATTTTATATGAATATATTATAATATAATTAATATATTATAATAATTATATTAAAAATATGAATATATTATAATTATATATTATTAAAAACCTTTCAAAGTAATATTTAAAATCTGAATAATGCTTAAAATTTAAAATCGACTTGTCGTATTGCATAAAAAGAAAGAAAAAAGGGAAAGTAATTATATTAACTATAATATTATTCTAGATTTGTATAAATAATATCATAGTTAATACAGAAAAATAATTATATTGTCTTGATATTATAGTTAATATAAAAAAAAATAATTATATATCAAGAAAATATAATTATTTTTTTATATTAACTATAATATCAAGACAATATAATTATTTTTCTACATCGAATACATCGAAATATTACAATATTGACAGGGATGCCTCAGAAATCGCATTTGGTTGGGATAAAATACTTTAAGTTAGGTTTGAAACATATTGCAGGCCACTTTTTAATACATTTTCCATTAATATTAATGATCTATCAAGTTCTGTATCCTCTCTGTATTAGCATATATGTATTTATTTATTTAAATATTATAAAATAAAACTGATTAAAAACTGAAGATAGGAACCGAAAAACGAGTAAAAAATAAAAGAAAGAGAAGACAGGTAAGCTTCTATACAAAACAAATCTTTATCACAATCCTTATAACTTTATTATGCTTATAATTGGCATAAAAAATAAAATATAGCAACCACTGCAAAAAAAAAAAACCGTATCTATATAGTAACTCCCGAAAAGTCAACAAATATGGATGCCAAAAGATAAGAGATCAGACTATAATAATACTCTCTCTGGAAGAGTATTTCAAAGGAGCCCTAAAGCCCACACACACACAGATATACGAGAAAACACATGGTTTGGCGGCTTAAAAAAAAAAAAACACTCAATTAAGCACATGGAGCAAAACCCAAACTTTACAAGTTAAACACACATTTCAAACACACCACCAAAGATCCACACACTATATATAGTACAAACACCACGTAAGTCTCCTCCTCAATTGTTTAATTAATATCACTCAAGTCTCAGCAGCACTCACCTTCTTCGAGGTGTCTTTATTGCAATCCGAATATCGTCTGATCGCGGCGAATAATGGTGATGGCGACGACGATATCGTCTGATTTTTGGCGGCACAGACGCGCTGCTGCGTTAAAGCTCTTCCTCCAGCCAGCTGATTTCCAGCGGCAGAGTTAACCAGTTTCTGGTGGCTGGTGTTCAGGTCCCGGCTAAAGCACGCTCGAAGCTTTTGTGGCAGTGTTACGGTGCGCATTCGCTGCATGTTTGCAAGGGCTAGAAAATCATAAAATATACAATTAATTTTATAAAAATGTCACAGGTTCTGGGAATATTTAAGTATATTCCTTCATAGCCACCTTTACAAACTTTTCTGGTTTGGCCGCCGGCGGTCGAATTGAAACTGTGGCAGCCAGCGTCGCCGTCGCCACCGCCTTGCGCCCACTGATAACTGATAAGAGCGTGGCCCCTGACCTGCGACCTCCGGACCTCTCTCTAGCTGATAAGGCCGCCCAAGAATTCCACAAACGCAATCTTTTTGGCCGCATCCGAAAATCAAAACAAAACAAAACTGTGTTTTCAGTGTGACCGCGGAATTATCGATATAAAATACCATAACTGGACGTTATGCCGATTTCGATATATTGTATTATCGAAATCCGTTTGAATATTTTTGGAAATTACATTTATTCTTTTTTGTTGTTTGCTTTAAAAAACTAATTTAATAAAATGTGAAAATATAAGATTAAATTTTGCTATAATTAATACAAGTTTTTCATTATTTGGATTGTTGATTTCTATTAGAATTTAATAAGCCTCAATTTGTATTTGTCATAAATTTCCTTTCTTATATTACTAGGTAACATTTGTTTATTAAATATTCCATTTTAACTGAAAAAATCGGTAAGTTAAAGCCAAGAAATATATATTTAAGCCTAGTACTAAGATCGACGAAATAACTTTGCCAGCGAAAAACTTCATATAAAAAAAATAGAACGAAAAGAAGAAGAGGAAGAAATTTCTGTCTTTTCGGTCGGTCGGGTACTAAGATAAGCGGAATGT
>JAEIIU010047195.1:0-16121 GCA_018874675.1 Drosophila baimaii
ATTTTGGCACGCCTTTTAAGTATTTTTTTTAAATGACAAATATAAATGAAAAACAAAAAAGATAAAAAAAAGTGAACATTATGAAAATTTGTTGTTTTTATTTCTTAATTGTTGCTATTATTATTTAAATATATTATTTGATTTTCAGGTATATATGGAGATTTTTATGGTATGCTTACTTGGTTTTCTTTTCCTGATTTTTGCACACACACACACACTCCTACTTCCTCCTGCCTCCTCCTTCCTCCTTTCGACTATATAATTGTTTTATGAACATGTTTTTCCCTTCCCCTCCCTTCCCTTTCCCTGGCTACCCCCATAAACTTTTAAATAAATGTTCGTTCATGTATGTGTGTTATTTTTTTTGTTTTCTGTTTTTTTTTTCTCTTTCGTTTTTCTTAATTATTTTTGTAGAAATTCATTGTTGTTTCTGTTGTTGTTTTTGTTGTTGTTCCTCGCTGCTAGTTCCAAAGAAATTACGTGCGTGTCTTTAATACTTCTTTATTTTTTTTTTCTCTCTGTCTCTGCCTCTGCCTCTGCCCCTTCGCCTCTCTTTGTCTCTGAATCCCAAAAGTCTGAATCCGAATCCAAATCCGAATCCGAATCCGGAGTTCAGCTTGAGATAGAGATTTTTCGTTCTGTTTGAGGCTTGATTTTCGCGAAGAAAGAAGCGAAGCAGAGAATGGAATGGAATGGGGAGAGAATACTGAGAGACTGAGACATGTGTAGATACAAAGATACAACATATAACAACAACAATAAAAAGAAAACAGAGAAGAGGAAAAAAAACAGCTCCGGGAACGTGTCTGTTTCGGCAAGCCGGTTCCCTGATCCCAGGATTCTCAAGACAAAGGACTCCGATCCTTGCACACACACACACACACATGTTGCATGCCTCTAGCCAGAGGAAAAAAAACAGGGGGTGGCTGCGTATAGAAGCGGCTAGCAACAGCTCTAGGGATGCCTTTAGCAGAGGGGCATGTATCTCACGGATGTCTTCTCTTCAGGCAAGCGAAACTCACATTTCGCGCTTATATTTTGAGGCGGGAAAGTAATGGGAATATCTAGCTAACTAGTATTGTGAGATGGGTGTTTGTAAGAGGAACAAGCTATATATTTCTATATCTAAATGGATATAAAGCAAAAGGGTTCTCTCTAAAGCTGGAAATATTGCAAAATTTATTGGAACATTAAACTAATTCAAGGGAACTATCCTTGGAAAGAGTTTTCTTCTACTTAAAGCATTCTAGTTTTGTTTTCTTATATATATTTGGCTGTGTATATATTATCATTATATACATATTATCATTATCATTAATTAATAATTTTAAATTAATTTTAAGCTTCCTAAATAATAATCAGCCTGAAGAAGAATTCAAGAAGTCTTCTTATCAAGAAACTAGTCTTATTCGCTTAGGAAACCAAGTTGGATGGTTCCTTAAGTTCCTTAAAAACCTCTTAGGAACTATGCCTATAATTAACTTCCTATTTAGAAAACTGAAGTTGGTAGAAGCTATGGCTTGTATCTTTATAGAAAACATAAGAATTCTTGTACCTATAATACCTAAAAAGAAAGCAAGTTTTATAAGAGAAGCTTGGTTTTTCGCCTGTAATTTCCAAGATAAATGAAATATCGTTCTGAAATTTCTCAGCCATGATCTTGAGGGTCTATTACATCTATTGGCATACTCAAAGTGCCACCAATTTGGCTGGCTTATGCTGGCGAAACGCACTAAGACCGCGTATCTGAAAGATACACAAGCCATGGCGCTGCGCTTGCGCGACACTCGTCGCAGCGGCAGAAGCGGCAGCAGCAGCAACAGCGGCTGTGGCTGTGGCTATGTCATCATAACGCCGCCACCACCGCCGCCGCCTTCTTCTCCTGCTTCTCCTCCACGCCTGCCTTCGTGCGGCGGCATTCGCATGTGTATCTGTATCTGTATCTGTGGCCTCCGTATCTGTGTATCTTCTACTTCTTGGTTTTGTTTGTTGAACATAAAAACTGGTTTCCTGTACATATGCTCATCCAGCAACAAACCATCTGTAATTTTAATTTTTCGGCAAGATGTTGCGCCCGCTCTCCCTCTCCCTCTCCCTCTGCCTCTCTCTCTTTCACTTACTCACTCACTCTTTAGCTCCTTCTCGCTTGCTCCCACTTGCGCCGCTTCTATGTCTTCGCTCTCTTTCTTCGTTGTCGTTTTCGTTTTCTTGTTGTGTTTTTCGGCAGAGATTTTGATCGGTTGTCCAGGTAGAAATTGTCTACCTTAGCGGTGTGCGTGTGTGTGTGTGTGTGTGCTTGTGTATCTTGTAGATACTCGAAGCCTGTAGAAGAAAGAAGCAGAGAAGACAGTAGGTCGTAGTGGCATCTCGCTTGCACGCTTGCTCTGTAATCCTTGAAAGAACTGCCTTCTCGCTCTGTTCTTTTGCCTCTCTCCTTTATTCTCTCGCGCTGGCTTCTCTGGATTCCTTCTTATTCTCCTTTTTTCTCGCCTGTTTCCTTTCCACCTTCTATATACCGCGTTAGCACTTACCATGATTCATAGCTATACACACACACACGCACACACAGAGAGAGAGAAAGAGAGAGATAGTTACGGAAACGGAGAGAAGGAAGGCAAAAAAGGAAGATTCCTGGCAAAGAAATCCAAGAAATAATATAGAATATAGAACGAAAGAACGAACAATAGCTTCGCCTTGACAGGCTTTTGTGTCTTTGTCTCTTCTTTTTTTTTCCTCTTTTAAGAGGAGCAAGAAGAAGAAGAGAAAGAAGAACACTCTTCAGTGCACACACACAAAAAATAAATGTATTCTTACGATTTATGCATAAAAAATGAATATTTAACTATTAAAATAGTTAAATTATAAAGCCAATATTTAGTAATAATTCTACAGTAAATTCTACAATTTGTACAGTAAAGGATAAGCTCTTCTTCTATTTTCCCAGTAAATTAGGTTAATATATTTCCATTTTCCTTTGAAAAAAAACCAAAATCTACAAGTCCTTGCTTGTCTTATTATGTTGCTAGTAAATAGTACTGTTTTTATTGGTTAATTACAGTTAGAATTTTTCTCAAATGGTTTTCTTTGCGTGTTCCCACAACTCACATCCCATTTTCATTGCCATTCTCTGCTGTTTTTTGTGCTATATATGATCGATGTGCAAATCTGGCATTCTTCCCATGCTCCTACTCATTCTTCTCCTCCTCTTCCTCCCTAGCCTGCTTCATCTTCATCTCCTGCTCCTCCTCCTCCTCCTTCTCCTCTTTTCAGCTTCACAAACATGTGTGATCTGCTTACTACTTCCTTGCTTCTTTCCTTTTTGCTGTTTGTCTTCGCTTTTTGGTTTAAAGATTCGTTTGTTGGATTTCCTTGCGTATAACTGTTGTTTTGTATTTGTTGTTCTCAGGGGTCTTCCTCTTTCAGAATTCCAGAATTTCTGAATAAGGTTCTAAAACACTCCTCTCATTTACAGTTTGATCCCAAATATCTTGGTTTCCTTTATTTATATATAGAATTTGACCTAAAAACTTAAGAATCTGTAAGAACAAGACTGTCTTCTGAAGATTTTGGCTAACAAAAACAGTTAGTTCCAAAGGATTTATACAAGTTCTTAAGGTTTTTTATATGGAAAACATTTAAAATTTGTTTAGAAACTTATTACATTTATTCTAAAATATTTTTCTGAGGTATAAACATTCGAGGTTTGTTTGCAAAATAGTTTTTTATGCAACTAAAATAGATACTAGAGTCTAATCTACATTATAACAAAAACTAGAGTCCGTTTTCTTAGTAGAAAGAAAGCTTAGGGAAAGAGATACTCAGTTATCTTTTTCATCCAAAAGTAATCTATTATTTAGCATAAAAAGTTCTTAGAAAATCCAGAATTGATGTAACATTTTTTTTTTTTGTTTATTTGTGAAGGCCTGTGTGGTGGCCCTTATCAATGGCCAAGACGGGGCTGAAAAAGGTTAAATTAGCGCTGTGTCAGGAGGTGGAGAGCAGTCCTCCTGTGACATCTAACACAGGAACTCAATCAAATTAGCCCGCGGAATGATTGAAATTATCCATAAGCCAGCCCAACCCCCAAAAAGGTTCACCCCTCCCCCCCTCCCCAGCCAACCGCGAGATGCGTAATTTTCCTCTTTCGCTGAAACTGTAAACATTTTCCCCGGGTTTCGCTTAATTTTTTTATTTTTTGTTTTCTCAACATTTTGGTCGAATTTCCTTTCCTCTCCCGCCATTTGACTTTCGTTTTGGATTGGGAAATTTCTTTCCCATTACTTTCCCAGCGTCGTGTTCTTCTTCTTTTTTAATTACCAAACATTTGACAGCATCCTGAGATGCTTATTGTGTTATCCACACACATGGATGTGTGTGTATATATATATATATCTCTGTATATATGTATATAAATGGCTCACACAAAGGCCTCCTCTTAGGCTGTTGTTAACCTTTTTTTTTTTGTGGGCCTGTGCTAGAAGAAACCAACCCCTGAGCTGAGCTCTCTCTCTCGAGTTAGATATTTGATTTCCAAAATTCAATGCCAAACGGCAAGAACAACAACAACAGCAGCAAGATGACAGGATAGCATGGCGGTCGCATCATCATCATCAGCATTATTATCATCATCGCCGTCATCGTCGTCGTCTGGAGCATCTGCCGTCTTTGGCCAAGATTTTGTCCGCCAGTACGGAGCCGAAATTACGCTTGGAAAATGGCCAGAAAGACTCAGATACACAGATACAGATACAAGATAGAACACAAGCTAAGTTGGTGGTTAAAGCCATTCCACTAGCTGCGGTAGAGAGCTAACTCTATGATTCAGAAACGATCTAGAAATCTGTGAAATTATTAAGAAATTAGAATACGAACTCGAGGAATATTTATCTTTATAAGTAGTTCGGGTTTCATTAAGAGTTTCCTTCAGAGTTTCCTTGAAAAATATTTAAATTTGAATGGATCTACTAAGAAGTTAAGCTTCCTACTAAAATATTAAGTAGTTAAGCTTCCTTTAAACATAATTAAATTAGGATATATCAGCTAAGGAGTTTTACTTTCTCAGTTTGAATTTAAAAAAAGAAGCTCTACTTATTCCTGTACTCATTCATCATCATTCTCTTTCCCCTTTGAGCATCCTTTGCCTCACAGATCTCTATCTGTTTTTTTTTTCAACTAGAGATGTCCTTTCAAACAGGATCAAGATAAATACTTATTATCCATTCAACAGTTGATGGATCTAGGGCCTGCTACAAAAAGGTTTTTTGTTTTTAATCAGTAAAATCTTTGCTACACTTGCACAGTTATTTATTGATTTGAGTTAAAAGATATTTCCTAATTATACCCAGTTCTTTGTCTTTCAATTTGCTATTTATTTATGTTGAATATATGTTATATAATGTATATATATAATGATATAATATTTCTATATTATCTTTGCTTGCTTATGAGATCCTTATTATTTTATTTCATATTTATATATATTTCTTTCCAATTAATTCAACTATTTCCCTCTTAAAGGCTTCCTTTATTTTGTTTAAATTTCCTTAAGTCTTGCCTTTGGCCCACATTTGATGCCTTCAAATGCCTTGATCCTGTTGTTAGCCTCCCCCCCTTCCCCCCTTCATACTATATATCTCCATTCCGATCTCCTGCCTAACTGTATATATTCCCAAAACAAAAGACTTAGGCAACGAACTTGGCCAACATTCAGCAACTCAAAGAGGATTCGGCTTCAATGATGCTGCGACGGTGTCGGGGGGGGGGCATGGGGACCACAACTGAGGTGTCCAACTTCGCGAGGCATTATAAAATGATATATATGCTGAGCAGGGGCGGAGCCGAGTGGGCGTGGCCGGGGGGGCAGAGGAAGGGGAGCCTTAGCGGCATGGCAAAAAAAAGAGAAAAAAAAACGAGGAGCGTCGTCAAATGGCGCACAGCTGCGTCAACAACAGAAACAGAAACTGGCCAGAAATTGTTGCTACATTTCGAAGCTTCACTTCATGTGTTTGTGTGTCTGCTGTGTCCTAATTCCAATTCAACAGAAATTTTTGTCTCACAATCAGTTAAAAACCAAAAAACAAAAAAAAAAGGAAAAAAACACGACCGAAAAAAGTCAAGTAAAACAAAATAAATCTTTTTGAGCCCCGGCAACGCGACGCGGCGAACGAGTTTCAACAAATACAAAAAAACAAAAAAAACTAAGAAAAAAAAAACCTAAACTTTAGGCAAAACTTTGTTGCTCTTTTCTCCATAGTTGTTGGCTGTCGGCGCTTTATCCGATTTTGTGTGTGTGCTTTTGTTGTTGTTATTTTGTTGTTGCTGCTGCTATTCTCTGGTCTTTTCGTATATATTTTTTATGACGAGTTTCCGCTAATTGCTGATGCGCTGCAGATTAACTGAAGCCCACCGAGATCCAGAGATCCAGATCCCCAGTCAAGATGGATGATGGGGCTGGGATGGTGGCCGCAGGACGGGGACCTGGGGTATAGACATGAACGTAACATGGAAAGCCGCAGCCGTAGAAAACTAGATTCGCTTTAATTATAAAAAAGAAAAAGATATTTTCAGCGTTGAGTTGAAATTAATTCCACTCCCGAATTTCACACGCCAGGCCATTGGCCCATAGCGTCGTCTCTCTGGAGATTCTGTGTTGTTTTGTACGGGCCTCAAGGAATTATATGTATATCTATGGAGGATAAGGCACTAGACTAGACCATCATCATCATCATCGTCATCCATCTTTGCTCTCTACGTCTCACTTTCATCGTCGTCATCATGATCTATTTTATGGCCTGCTTTAGTTTTCATCAATTAAATGCACTGGCAGAAATCTTTGTTGGGTGCTTAAGCAAATTAAGAAATAATCTTTTTACATAACACTGGGAAATTATAGATGGGAAACCCCTTAGGTCTTTTAAGGTTTTATTTAGAAGTAAGAATAATCATGCCAAAAAGTAGGCAATGGTTTTTGTTTGAAGTAAAGACTGGGTATTTAATTGTGGGCACATTCAAAAACTTCATTCTTATTCCGAGACTCTAAATCCTGCTTCAATTGGAAATAATTATAGTTATATAATTAATTAATTATAATTAGTATATATTCATTAAAATCTAAGCAGTTATATTCCTGTTCTTCCCATTTTCTTTCGGTGCATAATCCAAATCTTAGTCTTTCCACACACACACACACGCAACACACATCAATGTGTAAGAAGAGCCGAAATTAGAAGAAAAGAAAAAATATAAAGGCGTTCTCCCCGAACAACAACAACAACAACAACAGCCCGGGAAGAAGACAGCCAGAAGAATCGTACGAATTATAAGAATTACGCCGAAACCGAAGAGTGAAGGGAATACGGGAATACAACAGGGGGAAGAAGCGACATCTTAGATATCAGATTATAGAGCGCTGGCCTTAGCCTAAGCTAATAATTCCACAAAGCGGGGAAAAAAGAAAGAATGAAAGAGAGAGGGAGAGGTGTGCAAGCGAGATCGCTGTGGGATCGTGTGTGCATATAAGCATAATGAGTTATAATTGGATTAAAGATTTATTGGCTTTGATTTCGGTTTGATTTCTTTATACCAAAAGTCTTACAACGAACCTGAAGCCGAGTGCCTCAGGGTCCCCCGAAACCCTGAAACCTGAAAACAGCTGCAGTCCCAGTCGCAGATACAGATACAGCTACAGTAAATACAAGTTATGGGGCAGGAATATTCATATTTTGAATGTTTTTCAATTTGTAGTTGAATGAAGAATTAATCTAATAATTAATTAATTATTTGAGTGAAAGTTGGAGAGTTGAAAAGAAGTTTACCATATATAGAAGTCTAAAATAGCATAAAGTGGTACAAATATTCTATAACTCCTCCAAAGATTTGTAATTTCAGGGATTTCTATGGGTAATTTATAAAAAAAAGTGTAGAAAGGTATGCTACAGTTTCTAAAGGATATTTTATAGCATACTTTTGGATGCCTAATTAATTGATTTGAAATCCAAAAGGTCCTGAATTATATATTTAACCATGCAAACAATATGCACTGTACTGGTTACTAATACAGATACAGCTACAGATACAGATATACTCAGTGAATCCGTGCTGCCGCCTTGTCATCATCTGTCGTCCGGCAACGACATTGACTAATTAGCTAACCCAGCCACTTTCGGGTTAGCCTTTTCTCCCCCGACATGGGCATTAATCGTCGTCGTCGGAGGAGGAGCACAGCCCACCCACACCCACACCCACACCCATACCCATACCCACAACCACATCCACACAACTAACCTTCGCTTTCTCCCCATCTCTTCTTCCAGCACCCAGGCGGCCATCGAAAACGAATCCATTTGGTTATCCTGCCATGCGAAGGCAGCCTGCAAATGTCCTCAAACGGATCAAAATTTAGATGAATTGAGAATTATTTCGGACACCCCCCCCCTTTAAAACACCGTTTGGCAAAAGGACGCAATCGAAGGAGAGGCACAGGATCAACAACAAAGTCCCCCAAAAAAAAAAACAAACCTAACAAGATTTATATAAGTATTTAAGCGTGTGCAATCGGCGTAATTCAATATTTTTTTTCTCTTGTTTTTGTTGCAAAAAAGGACATACATACATACAGCAAAATACTAACAATTTTTCGGCCGTTCACCAGAAATTATATAAACAAAATTGTGTTAGTAAGTGTAGTATGAGCCCAGAGTTTGAATTTTAACATGAGAAATATGAGAAATATGAGAAATATGACAAACTAGAAGCCAGAAAGAAGTCCCCTACCCCCCTAGAGCCAACTCTCAGCGCAGGAATCATCCAGGACACATACATATGTAACTCTGCAAACTCCAGGAAGCTGTACATAGGCATAAGCGCCAAAATTCAGATACAAATACGATTTGGCAGAGAGAGAGCAGAAGCTGCAGAATATTGTCTCCTATATCAACATTGTGCATATCATTTATTGGGCAAAAGAAGAAAAAACGGAAGAAAAAAAAAACAATAATTAACATTTAAATAGCAAAAAGGATTTTTAAGCAGGAGAGCAAATACTTTTAGTTGAAATTGAAAGCGAAATCATCCGTCAGTCTCTTCAGGCAGTGCTTAACCGTGTGCAATACGAACTATTTTTTTTATCGAATTATTAAGCAGGAAGGATGAGGAGGAGAAGGATTAACGTAGCGATAGCAAAGAACCACAAAGGATTACCTCGGCTCAGAAACAGCTCAGAAAGTAATAGAAATCTACCTCGTTAGCAATAAAAACCAAGAAACAAAAAAAAACACAAAATAGCAAGGATATTTCTTCCGAAAAAAAAAACAAAACGAAGAAAACAAATGCCAAAATGCAACTTACAAAATACAAAGACGAAGCAAAGTGTCAACTAATTATACGTAAAACTAAAACAAATAACTTTAAATGTAATTGTTTATATATATATATATATATACACACACACCCCCTATACATATTCTAGACTTAATCAACGCCCCCGTACTGTTCCCCTTTTGGCCGCCCCTCCCCCGCCAATCGAGTTGCGTGACATTGTCATCAGTTTAAATTTGAATCTTTACAGTTTGGCCAGCTACCATGAATTTGTTGCTCACATGACAACACCAACGCAACTTAGCCCTAAAAAAAAGGGAGAAAAAAAAACAAACAAATATATGTATCCACAGGGGGCGGCGGCCTTGAGTGGGGGGCAGTGGTGAAGACATAGAGAGGAGGGGCAGTAGTTGTTACCCCCAGCCACGAGAACCCATGAGAAACCAAGCCCCCCTTCCCATTATCTCAACAACGAAAAACCAATTGAGAATTATAAACGAAGCAAAGCGGAAGCGAAACAAGTGATTGCGATAGTCCTGCACAGTGATGTATCGATATCTCGATAACAATGTATAATATTTGAGGGTGGCAACAGTGGTCCGTTTTTAGGCTGTAGCTTGGCAACCTTACTTCGATGTAAAAAATCACAAAATCAAGCATTTCTTACAGTAAAAAGCCAAGTAAAATATTACAGCCTACTTCTAGGCATAATTTTAAATGTTTTCTAAACTCTCAAAGCACTCTGCCACTTGATAGGATTTATTTTAATGGATTTGTCTAATCAAAATGATCTTAAGTACGGGGAATACTTTAAAAGAATACATTCATTTTCCATAGCATACTTCTAGGCACCTCTTTTAGGTGTTTTCAAAACTCAAGTAATTTTTTAAAGGAAACCAGAATTAAATTAAGTTCCGAATAATCAGGAAAACAGGCATCTTGGCCTTGCAGGGCTATCACATTTTTTCGGATCACCGAACTTACATTATATGTATGTACTTACTTCCCCCGATTTTCCACACACACACTTTATGTTCGGACTTTGGATCTATATTAAAATATATAGTTATCTTTTTTTTTCCTTTGAATGTCTTAAAGCAGAACGAACACCTAAGCAATACTTGAAGCAGGAAACACACTTGGGCACCTTTCGACCCAAGCTAAAGGCAATTTCTTAAAACTAAAAATTTAAAGAGAAAAACTCAAAAAACGCGAAAAACACGAAAAAGAAAACGGAAAAAAAGAAAACATATTTGAATTATGTAGCAACTACATGTTAAATTTTAGCAATTAATTATTAAAATAAAAACCAAAAAACATAAATAAAAAAACCGGAAGCACGAGACCCGCATGAAACTTACAAATTATACACATATATATATACGAATATGTGGCGATCGATCGGGTATATATACATATATATATATTTAATGGAAATTTCTGAAAGCACCAAGTGAGAACTATAAACACGAACATAAAGCCGCCAAAGAGTTGATCTTTCCAATGGTCTATATATATATATACTATATATATGTATGTGTGTGTGCGTATGTAGTGGAACTTTGACTAAATAAAAAAAAAACAAAAGAAACTCAACTAAAAATCGAGAAGAAAACAATAATTTGACAAGGAAACCGTGTACCTTTTTCTCTCCAACAAGAACAACAACAACAACAACAACACCACCAACACCACCACTACCAGGGAAATCCCCAAAAAGTAAACACAACGCAAAAGGATTTTATTAATTGATAAATTAATAAATAATTAATAAATCCAATTTATATTTTTTTCTTTGTTGTGTCTATTCTGTGTGTGTGTGCGTGTGCGTGTATATTTGTACATTTTTGCAAACTTATAGCCAGCAACCGCAGGATAAATGCCAAACAATACACCAACTGGTGTCAGGAATTTGAACAAAAACAAAAACAAAGATTTTATAGAACGAAAGATACGATTATTACTGGGCATCAGCAGGCCAACATATATACATATATATTTCCCCCCGAGAATCCCCTCTCATCTCGATGTACCCCCCGCCCCGCCCGATCCCAGGATCTGCCACCAAAAATGAATTTATGCACACAAGTATCAGGTCTATGTGTATCGCTATAAATATATATAAATATTTATATAAATCCCCCCCGAAATTGTCAAAAAAAAAAAACTAAAACATATTGAAAGCAACTGGACACACAAGACAGAGAAAATGAATTTTTTTTTGAACCGAAATAAAGAATGTAAACTACACACAGCCTGCAAGTTTTACTTTCCTAACTGGGTTATGGGCTGCTGCTACCCATCAGGTTCAGGATGAGGCCCCTGGCCTTGTCCCCGGGTAATTACACATAATGATGATGATAATGTTGAACTTGAAACTTGATTTTCCCTCACTCAGGCAGGGTTTGCATGGCAGCACTGGGAAAAAAAACATTGGGTTTCACTGAGATTTTAAGGTTCACACCAAGGCAGTAGAATTAATTGTATTTATACGATTTTGAGCATTTCTCAGTTGGAAAACTATTATTTAATATATTTTAAAAACCATTTCTGATAAAGATATAGTTTTATATATTTTTTACACATTCTACTACTTAATTTAATTAACAAAACTGACCATAGAATATGCGGTCTTTGGTGAGCCAAAAGCATTGCATACTTTTTGGCCTCACTTAATTTTATTCTTTTATGCAGTTTTATATAATTTTACTTTTAAAAGCTGAAAATTAACTGGATTTATTATTAATTCTAAATTATAATTTATAAATATTATTAAGTAATATAAATTGTTATTAATTTGTATTATTTACCAAAGATAAATCCACATACCCCTTTAAATAATTCAAGACAGTAGCAGCTACCAATAGATTTTCCTTGGCCCAGATCCGATTTCTCTCAGTGCACACACACTTGAGGCGCAGCAGGACAGGACCGGACAGGGGGGCAAGGCAGGAGGAGCGCAATCACGCAGACCGTGTCCAATTAAAAGGCGCCGTACATCATTTGGAATGCAGCCATCGCCGAAATCGGAAAAATCTACAGGTGGTGGCGACGGGTTTCCTGTGCTCGGGAAAAATCAGAAAACCAAAAACTGAACATCGAGAAGCAAGAAGAACCGACAACAGCCGGAATGAATAAACGAAGTTCGAACTGAAAAATGGATAAAGTGGGCGAGGCCCAGCACTTGCACTTGGCTGCAGTTTGTGCGCTGGCGTTGATTTTCCTTAATGTCAGGTAGAGATCGGGGGACAGGA
Source organism: Drosophila baimaii (assembly GCA_018874675.1). Taxonomy (NCBI): domain Eukaryota; kingdom Metazoa; phylum Arthropoda; class Insecta; order Diptera; family Drosophilidae; genus Drosophila; species Drosophila baimaii. The sequence continues at coordinate 12,570 of JAEIIU010047195.1, forward strand.
ACAATGTTTATGCGTGTTTCCAAATTCCTGAAAAATTACTTTTTATAAAGGAATAAAATGTCCTGAAGGACACAAAAGAAATGGAGCCTTCTGGCTTTCCAATGTGGCAAAAGTTAATGCAAAGAGTGCACCTTAAAATTCCCAAGTACGAATTCAGTGAAACACTATTTAAATAACCGCGCAAATATAGAAGGCTGTTAAAATACTGTAGTAATTATCGTCAATTGTATATTTTAATTTATTTATACATGTTTTTTTTTTAACTAAGCACATTTCAGACTGATCAGGATCTCTATAGACCGCATAAACCCAATCAAAAGAAATACAATCACCGCCCAAGGACGGCCGATAGAGTGGGTTTTCCCTTAGCATTTTCCTTCCTTTCCTCCAAGTGTGTGTGTTTGTGTGTGTGTGTATGTCGAATCAGTGTAATTTATTGTTGCACGCCAACTTAATGAGTCCCGCGTGAGTGTGCGAGTGTGTGTGCTGGGAACAATGAGGACTTCGGTGCACACACCTTGCTGCACTTAATCCGGTGGAAAATCAGGAAAAGTAATGGCATCGCAGGTAGAACCAACGAAAATCGATCCATTGTCCAAATGTGCCAGCATGTGTGTGTGTGTGTGTGGTGTGTGTGTTTTGGTGTGTGGGTGTGTGCCAGTCTTTTGATTGAACAATCCGATATGCTGGCACTTTTCAGTGCTGCCAAATATCCTTAAAAAATCTATATAATAAATATTCTAAGATATAATGATGATTTTTAAAGGGATTTAACATTAAAAAAATAATTTTTTCCGAAGTTGAGACATTTTTGAAGATTTAACATTTAGAAAAAATTAATTTTTGAAGCTGAGGCAGATATAAAAAATTAAATCTAAAGTATTATAAGGTATTTTGTGTAATTATTTGTTATAATATAAATATTTATAGTAATATAATCAAGATATTAAGGTTTATTTAAAGCATTCAAGACTGAATAGATGCCATTTGTCTGAAATATTCATAGAACAAAAATGAAATACTTAAACATATTTCAAAGCAGATCATATTTATTAGGATTTATCTTAGGATCTTTTTTTTCTGAAGAACAGATCAAATTTGTCTGGAAAAAGGTCAAAAAGACAGCACAGCACACACACACCGGCTGCACATTCGCTGCAGTGCCGCTGAAAATGGAAAATAGAAAATGAGGAAAACTCAGACGAAAAGGCGGTGGGGAACTTGGCGGCATCTGGTGTCCAAGGCAAACCGCATTAAGGCGGGTCCAGGCAAGTGAAAGTGGAAAAGTCTCGGCAATGCAGGTTGTCCGATCGCCAGTTGGGGGATTGGGTTTTCTTTTTCCAGATTTTTTTTTATTTTTCGGTTGAACATTAGCATATGCAGGGGGATTAGCTCATGCCCCTTTTGCCCGATTTCGACCAAGGCTCACTCCTCGGGGAAAATTTAAAACCTTTTAAAGGCGCTTTTGCGCTGTTAGCTGCGCCTAAAAGCGGCTTATACTTACACACAAACACACACACACATATGTATATGGACACTGCTGATGGTTGGGTAAACAATGGCTGAGAATTTGTCCTGGATTTTTTTGCTGGTGTATATGGAGCCTATTACCCTAGAAAAGTTTATTGTCAACAAAGGAGTTCGAGTTTGCTTGTTTATTGCACTTCAAAACCCAGCCGAAAAGTATGCTGTGCATCTTAGTTAATAAGTTTAGTTATTTTTAAATTAGATTTATTAATTGTAATCCAACAAAAGAAAGCTACAATTATAGTAATTCTAGTTATTCGTTTGTCCTAGAGGTGCCACAGGTTTTCTTTATTTTTAGGAAACTATCTATGATTATTTCTATTTTTAAATTAAGGCAATATAATTTTATCTATAACCTGTTATTTTCTAGCACTTTGTTTATAGAGTTCAAACTTTTTATGATGTTAGTACCTAGGAAATCGCTGCGACCTTTATATCAACTTATATGGTGTCCAAAAGTACGCTTCAAAATGTTACATCTTACCATATATACATATTTATATATTGAGAGTGATACAGGCTTTAGGGTATTAAAATTCACCGAAAAATAAGCCAAAAACTATGCTAAAATAGTATATATTATTTAAAAGATTTAAAATTTAGTATCCCTTATTTTATTGCATACTTTTAGGCATCTTTTCTGTTAGCTTTCTAACCTGTAGTAATGTCTGTAGCTCCCCCTTATATCCTCCATGAATTTGGCACCTTAAATAAGCTGTTCCACAATAGATTTCAATCCTCAGAAACCCCGTAAGCAGGGTACCTCCCAGTCTCAATACTAGGGAACTGGCTTTAAAATTTGTATATTTTTTTTTTTGCACACGGAATGGAAATGCCCGGGGGAGCAAGTCCTTCGCGCCCTTTCTCTCTCGGCTAACCCCCTGGACGCCCAGGAAGGCGGGATGTACTATATAATCACATAACTCCGCTTGTGTGTGTTACAGTGTGTGTTTTTGTGTGTGTGTGTGTGTGTGTGTGTGTGCCTGAGTTTGAGAATGTGACAATTGGTTTCGTCCGTGTGTGAGTGTGGGTATCGAAACTAGTGAAAGTGAAAGTGGATTGCGAAATGGGGAACGAAAATTGGTCCAGGGATTGACAGACTGCCAGAGTGCCCTATCAGAAAATTGAAAATAGAGGAGTTTTTAAATGTGTACACAATATTTGTATTTTTTCTAAGTTACGCTATATATTTTAGGTCAATATTTTAAGTCTTAGTCATTGTAAAAGCGTCTTTTTATAAAATTTCCTATTATAGCATACTTTTGGGCGCTATTTTTAATTGATTTTAAATCCCTGAAAATTTCGGAAGGCATCTCTGATAAAAGGGGTTTAAATATTAAGTATCTAATTCATTTAATTTATTTAAAATAAAATTATAATTAAAGTTGTGCCTTATTTTATGAAGAAAATACCGTAAAGCCTTCCAGATTGACCTCAAAGATCGGGTTAGGGAAATGTTGCTGAGCAGTACGGACCACGCAGGACAAGACCTTGAAGGCTAAAGTCCCCAAAATCCCGCAGGACCTCCAGCCCCGGCCACTGCTTCCACTCCACCGTGCTCCACCGTGCTCACCAGCCCCTTGGTCAGGGCAGCTGCTTCCGCTTTGAATAAAACGCATTTTTCAAAAGAGCCACTGTGAGTGTGTGTGCATGAATAATGTAAATATATATACATATACGGCGCCTAAGTGTGTGTGTGTATGCTTATGTGCTGTCACTGTGGGCGTTTTTTGGCCAGTTGGGCAAACATAACCAACCAGGCCCACCTAACCCCCCACCCACTCCGCACTCCACACTCCCAAAACTGAACTGCTGGCTGAGCCAATATTGAAACTTTCAACTATACAACGCCAGCACACACACACACACAATTCAAATTCGGCATGTGTGTGTGTGCTAGCAGGATTTGGGCACTGAGAGAAACTGATTTCAATTTGAATTCATTTTAAATGGAGTCTAAAACAAGTAAGAAAAGCTAACTTCGGGCGGAACCGAAGTTTATATACCCTTGCAGATAATTTGTTA
>JAEIIU010047196.1:0-15797 GCA_018874675.1 Drosophila baimaii
GATTAAAGCGCTACGCTTGCAACCAGGGCAAACCATGCTAGTTCGAGGTGGAACGAGTGCTGTGGGCTTGGCTATGATTAAGCTCGCTAAGGCTAGTGGTTTAAGGATTGTCGCAACTACTCGAAAATCAGAACGCGCGGCAATCTTAACGGCGCAAGGTGCCGACGATGCTGTACTGGACAAGGATGGTCAATTGCAAACGGATGCGATGTACGATGGTATTGTTGATCTGGTGGGAACGGCAACGATTCATGATTCACTCGTACACGTAAAGGTTGGTGGGACGGCTTGTGTCGTTGGGCTACTGGCAGGTGATTGGGTGATGAAGGACTTCTCGCCGTTTGAATTACAGAATCGTTATATTACCGACTACGACTCGGGGTTTGTCGATCAACCGATGATTGATGAGCTCTTTGATTTAATCAATCACAATCATATTGAAATTCCTATTTCAAAGGTTTTTCCACTAACGGAAATTGCCGCTGCTCACGATTATGTGATGGAAAACTCTCAGATGGGAGAAGTCATTGTTACTAATGATTAATTAAAAATGTCCACGGATTTTATCTCGTGGGCATTTTTTAATTAGTCTGCAAATAATATAACGAGCTTACCGTGCGCGTGACCGGTCAAACTAGCTGTAACGGCGGCTTGCCAATCGTCGATCGTAAATGTTTGGGCAATGGGAATCTCAAATTTACCTTCGGCCGCTAGCTGGGCGTACTTTGCCAAAACCTCGTCATAGGGGAACGCGATGCTTTCGCTAAATGTTGACCGAACACCATATTTTTTGGCATTTTCATGGTCACTGATTGTCATGACGTGGTCTGGGTGATTACCCGCCATTTTAATTAGGTCGGGCAATGCGCCACTTGCTGAGGCAGTCTCCAAAACGGCGTCCACCTGGTTATTAGCCAAGGCTAACACCCGTTCAACTCGTCCGGGGCCGTAAGAGGTCACCGTGGAACCAAAAGCTTCAAGTTGCTTAGCAAAGGTTTGACCTGCCGTTGCAATGACATTAACGTGGTTTAACCGAGCAATTTGGACGGCCGCATAACCAATCATTGACCCGGCGCCATGAACGACCAGTGTTTGACCTGCATGGAGGTCGAGTGCTTTTAAGTGCGCGTAGGCGGTCGTTACCGCCATTGGCAATGCGGCGGCTTCTGTGAAATCGAGCGGTTGCGGAATTTTGGCCCAATGATCCAGCACAGCTTCTTCGGCCGCTCCAGCACTGGTATAATCATTAAAATTAACGTTACCTAAGACGGCATCCCCCGGCTGAACATCGGTTACTTGGCGGCCAATACCGGTAACAATTCCGGCAACGTCGGTCCCAATCCCTCGTGGTAAAATATGAGGGACGAAACCGTGACAGCAAGCCCAGTCGGCCGGATTCAAAGCGCATGCCTTAACTTGAATTCGAATGTGGTTGGCTTGAGGGACGGGAATAGTAGTGGTTTCAAGGTTTAAAACGGCTAAAGGTTCTCCATAAGCGTGATAGCGTAAGGTTTTCATTTGTTTTTCTGTCATTTTTAATGCCTCCAGGAAGTTCGTTGAGCTCAGTTATTCATTGCTCAATGAACGTATCATACCACCTAATCTTAGTGAATTAAGCTATAATGGAGTACGGTGTTGGGTTAATAGACACTATCTAAAAATGTGGGGGATATTATGCCAGATTTAAGAACAAAACGAACACATAGGGCCATTGTCACAGCATTCAGACAACTACTAACGACAACTCCCTTTGATAAAGTAACAATCAACGATATTGCTGAAAGCGCCTTGATTAATCGATCCACATTCTATGTTCACTTTTTGGATAAATATGATTTGCTACAACATATCTTCGAGGATGTTTTAATTCAAGAACAAATTGATACGAGTCATATCGACCAACACCCGTTTGAATTATTTGCCCGGGTTAAATCCTCAAGTATTGAAGCAATAATTAAGCGCCAAACTACCGATGAATCTTTTGTCACAGAGTTTTTTAAGTTTTTTATCGAAAAACAGATAGAGCGGAATCGAAAAATGACGGAGCTGGAACGCTGCTTTTTTATCGGTCGTGTCCGCGCAATTATGATGTGGATTCAGCGAACTCCCCAGACGTTTAATATCTTTACGGATTATCCGACGCTAGATCGTATTTTTCAAACGGGAAAGGCATCTGTGGCAGTCGACAGTTAGGAATCATGTGTTCTGAATGGGTGCTGTAGTGAAGAACTGGGTATAGATACCACTCATGAATAAGACTAGTTGCTTGTTGTCAGTGGAGAAAGTGGTATTCTTTGATGGTATTAATAATTTATTTACCGAAGGAAGGACCATTTTCTCATGAAAACAGTTTTGATTACTGGTGGTACCTCGGGCATTGGATTAGCTACGGCTGAGACGTTGGTACAGGCTGGGTGGCAGGTAGCCGTTATTGGTCGCCATCCAGAAAAGACACAGGCATTTGCCAGTGCCCACCCACAAATAAAAACCTATGTTGGTGATATGAGTAAAGTCGCTGAAATTAACCGGGTTATGGCGCTAATTGCTGCGGACTTGGGACACTTGGATGCGTTCTTTGCTAATGCGGGGTTAGGGACCTTTAAGCCGTTTAATGACATCAGCGAAGCGGACTTTGATCGTGAAGTTGATTTAAATTATAAGGGCACCTTCTTCGCGCTTCAGGCGGCAGCCCGGCTGATGAGTGCTGGTAGTAGTCTTGTCATTAATACGTCATGGACCTATCATCGCGGACTAAAAACATCCAGTTTGTATTCTTCTACAAAATCGGCAATTGCTTACTTAACGAAGAATCTAGCTTTAGAGTTGGGCGAACAAGGGATTCGGGTTAATGCGGTGAGTCCTGGCTATACGAACTCGACACAATTTAACGAGCAAAACATTGCCCCAGAACGGCTAAAACATATGCTAGACCGCGTGCCTTTAGGCCGGTTTGCTAATGCAACTGAAATTGCCAATGTTGTTGCGTTTTTACTATCTGATAAGGCCTCGTACGTTAATGGGCAAGATATTATTATTGATGGGGGTATGACCGTTACGCATGCCGAACCAGAAGTTTGAAGAAGATCTAAAGAGCACGGCTATTAAGTCCACCGACCAATAACCGTGCTTTTTCTTTGCGTTAAAATAACGATTTGATGCCCATAAAAATTAAGAGCAAGGCGACAATACGATTTAGATAGCGTCCGTGACCTTTTCGTGATAAGAATTTAACAACCAACGGTGCGAGTAGTGCACCGATAATAGTTCCCACAATCAAGGGAAGCCCTGCGGCCCAATCTATTTGGCCGTTAGATAAGTGTAGGGCAGCTCCAACTAAACTCATACCAACTAAAACATAGGTTGAAGTTGCGGTTGCATGAAAGGTGTCTAATCCCAGTAATAGTAATCCAGCAAGTACAGGACCACCGCCGCTAAGGCCAGCAATTCCCACCATTAATCCACTGACAATGCCGTACATGGCAGCAGCAAAGTGATTGGCTTGATTTGCCTGTGAGTATTGTCGCTTAAAGAAAATTTGAATTCCTAATACCATTAAAATTATGGCAATTACCCAACGATACACAGGTGTTGAAATGAAAGGCGCAATGAACGCCCCAACAATGACAGCCGGAATAGCTGTCAGTAACATTTGATTACCAATGTGAAAGTTAACTTTTCCTTGCCGAATATAGCCAACAGTTCCAATAATAACTGAAGGTAAAGCTGTAACAAGCGAAGTGGCTGCCGCAGTGGCTGGTGCCAAATGAAAAGCGGAAGAGAGAATGCCCAGGTAAATGGCAGCACCGCCACCGCCCAGCGCAATAACAAACGTGCCAACGATAATACCAATAAAAATTAACCAGATAAATGACAACATTAGGGTTGCCTTCTTTCATAGGATAAGTTAAGACTAGTTTGATCCAAAATAACAGACTCAAGGTGGTCAAATAAGGTATTCAGGTAGAAACCATTTTCCACTGGTATCAGGGTCTTTAAAGCGTATACTGTCAATCGGTATTGATGGCTTCCCTGACGGGGACGGGGGCCTGAATAGTGAATTGCTAAATTTTGACCAAAGGACGTATGGCGCCATAATGGATGCCGTAGATGTTGGACTAGTGAATCAATGCTGTTTCGACCTTGTGGAAGTAAGGTTGATTCGCTAAAATTAGGTGCAATGCTGATGGTCTTTGTATGAACAGGGTAATTAGCAACTACCCAGTGAATCCAAGGGAAACCAATGAGTGGTATCGTATCATAATCAATTAAGGTCCAACAAACATAGCTGGTCCCTGTGGGTAATGCAATTATCTGAAACGGAAATGATTGTTGATTGATGCCATGATTAAGGTGTTCAGGAGTTACATTACAACCATATTTATCAGGAATTGTTTTAGAGGAAAAATTAGTTTGAATTTGCATGCGCATCGCCTTTATTATTTTATTTACATGTTGTAATATATATTTACAACATGTAAAAGTCAAGTAGGAGGAAGAAATTGACAGCAAGAACGTTAACAAGTCAAAAAATTATTACGGCTGCTAAAGAATTAGTTTGTGCTGACACGGCACTAACCTTTGCGAATCTAGGAAGGCATCTTGGCACTAAGTCACAGGCAATCTATCCGTACTATTCAGATGTGGCCGCAGTTCATATTGCCATCGCCAACGACTTCTTTCAAAGATTGGTCAGTCAATTGCAGCAAGATTTAGTTGGGCTAGCTGGTGAACCAGCCATTAGCCAATTTGCCAAGACATGTCGTCAATTGGCAGCGGCCGAGTTTCCAATTGTTCAGTTGATCCTAAATATACCGGTGGCTACTAAACGGGTCGGTACTTTAAAGGAAAGTATTGATCAGGTATACCACGTCCTAGAACGTCTACTGGCGCCATTCAATCAGGACGAGGCACACCAACTCGTTGTTTCTAGAATGATTCGTAATCTAATCATTGGCGAGATCGTTCACGAGGGGACTGGGCGTTTTCAAAATCCAGCGATGTCCGCGGAGAGTAGTTTCAACCAGATGCTAGCTTTGGCTTTGACATCCTTTGACACACAGTCAGGCTAACTAACTGGGCGGCTATTGGTTAAAGAACGATATCCTCTAGAGATCATTTTTGATATACTGGTAGAAATGATCAGGGGGCATACAAATTATGAAAAATGTACGAGAAAATGGAATTGATGGGTTTTGGGGCCTCGTGAGCTTTATTGGTTTGGCCGTTGCGTGTTTTATCATTTGGTTAGCTACGGGTCTAGCCACAAGCTGGTTAATCGCCACGCTACTTTACGTAGCCATGGCCAGCTGCTTCTTATACACGACACTGATTGGTAAACAAAAGATTTGGGACCAACAATTGCCACAGATTACCTTATCTACTGATACTCGAGCGTTAGATATCGGATGTGGGCACGGTATGGTCCTATTCAAAATTGCCCACCGGCTACCTGCCGGAGGACATATCACGGGGATTGATATCTGGCGTCAACAAGATCAAACTAACAACTCAATGGCTACGGTTACGCAGAAGATTCATACAGATGGACTGGTTCAGGTTGCCGCCGTTCAGACGGCAGACATGCGTGAGTTACCATTTGCGGATAACCACTTTAATGTGGTTGTTTCTAGTCTGGCAATCCATAACGTCAAGCCTAAAGCTGGTCGGCAGCGGAGTCTGCGAGAGATTGCGCGGGTCTTACAACCAGGTGGTCAGTTGGTGATTGCGGACTTAGGCTTTTCTTGTAACGCTTACCGCCAAGAGTTAGTGCGTCTGGGATTCCATGACATTCAAGTCACAGGTACCGGTATCAACGGCTGGTGGGGCGGTCCGTGGATGCCAACATTGGTGTTACAGGCGATAAGATAAGAGAAAATGGCATCGGTGATAGATAGGTTGGCATAAAAGGCTATGTTTATGGCACCAAAAATCATTAAGCTATGTCGGTCCTCAAGGTAAGATGGATACATTAAGAAGTCTTAGGAGGAATGACTATGTCAGTTATTTTAATCACGGGTGCCAGTAGCGGTATTGGTTTACAAGCAGCAATGACCCTGGCGCGTCAAGGGCGCGTTGTTTATGGAGCAGCTCGGCGAATCGATAAGCTTGAAGCACTAGCGGCTGATGGTGTTCGACCACTGCGTTTGGACATTACCAGCGAAGAGTCGATGACAACGGCGGTAGCCACACTTATTAAAAATGAAAAGCGAATTGATGTTTTAATTAATAATGCTGGCTATGGCTCGTATGGAGCGATTGAGGATGTTTCACTCGCAGAGGCAAAGAAACAATTCGATGTTAATTTGTTTGGTATGGCACGACTAACACAATTAGTTTTGCCCCACATGAGAGCCCAACGCGCGGGACGCATCATTAATACATCATCAATGGGTGGTCGATTAGTTAGTTATATGGGGGCGTGGTATCATGCAACTAAGTATGCAGTTGAAGCCTTTAGTGATGCATTACGGATGGAAACGAAGAACTTTGGCATTAAGGTCTCAATTATTGAGCCTGGTGGCATTAAGACAAATTGGGGATTCATTGCTGCCGATCATTTAGTAGCGTCAGCTCAGGGTGGTGCATATGAACAACAGGCGACCAAGGCTGCTACCGGTATGCGTCGACAGTATCGCTCAAATATGCTATCAGCTCCTCAAGTTATTTCTAACGCGATTAGTAAAGCCGTTAATCGCCGTCATCCACGCACACGTTACCTAGTTGGTTTTGGCGCCAAGCCGTTGGTATTGGCAAAAACCCTCTTACCAACTCGTTTTTTTGACTTTTTGATGATGCACGCAAGCTAATGGGAGTGACTTGGGTTTGAAGATAATGATATCTGAGCAATTTCAAAAGTTTATGGCGACACTGGGTATCGATTTGAATAGTACATTAGAAGCTGCCTGTGTTCATAAGATTGTTTGGCAAGAACAATTAGAGTTATCCGATAGTGATTATTGGCGATTGATGAGTGAGCTTGATAATGAGTTATCGGATGAAATGATGATTAATTTTGGTGATATTACTTGCATGCAGACCTTTATGCCATCATTTTTTGCGGCGCTTTCCGCTCAAACTGGTCTGCAGGCAATTAAAAGACTCGCAACTTATAAATCACTAGTTGGCCCAGTCCGACTAGTAGTCACTACTGATCAAGAGCGCGTTGACGTCCGCGTTGAAGGTGATAATCTAGGTATTGAGTTGCCCCGGTTTACGGTTATGACTGAACAATTATTACTGATTAGTTTGTTACGTGTAGGGACTGGGCTACCAATCAAGCCAGTTTTGGTTGGTAGCAAGTATCATTATGGTTCGCAGTTATCAAACGTAATTGGCAGTCGCCCATAAGAGATGAATTCAAACAGTATACAATTTAGTATGACTGACTTAAAACAGCCGTTTGTCTCAGCAAATAATACAATGTGGGCCTTTCTGCAGCCAGAACTCGACCGACAAAAGTTATTAATTCAACAAGATAAATCACTACTTGCTACCGTTCAAGCATTACTTCTAAAGAAAATTCCAAGTGGAGATTTCTCAATTAACGATGTTGCTGGTACCTTAAACCTCAGTAAACGGACCTTACAACGTCAATTGAGCGCAGTAGGGACGACATTTAACGAAGAGGTTCAGGTCGCAAGAAAGGTACTAGTGATGCCCTTAATTAAGGATCGAACATTAAGTCTGATTGAAATTAGTTATTTGTTGGGATATGCAGACCCGGAATCTTTCTCACGTGCCTTTAAAAAATGGTTTGATCAAAGTCCATTAGCTTATCGTAAGCAGATGATAATGGCGTAAAAGAATCGATGAAATTTATAAAATTATAGGATGGTTTCAATTGTGGCTATAGCCCAACTGAAACCATTTTTAAATGCCCTAAAATGCTTAAATACACTTGGTCCTAGACTTAAAGTAGCAAGCATCCAATATACACGGTTTTTTAATGCGTTTGCAATCTCACCGGAGTGTACTGCGAGTTCAATTACATTTGTCATCAGTTCACCAGAAGACACAGCCATTAATGAGATAATTATTCGTATTGGCAAACAGGTAATATAAGAAATAATTACTATATTGCATTATAAGAAAGCTAATCGTTTAGGACTGATTAAGTTCTGGAAATTAGCTTTTTTCCATTTGTCTAGTAGCTTAATGATTTTTAATAATCAATGACTATAACGCATAGTAAGAAATGCAACATAACTGTTTTACATTTAACCATAATGGTCTTATTCTATATTCATCAAGTTGATACAGACAAACAAAAACGGAGGTCATTACAAATGAATTTGGAAAATAAAGTTGTTGTTATTATGGGTGCTTCATCTGGAATCGGGGCGGCAACGGCTCAGTTATTGGCAGCGGACCATGCGAAACTGGTTTTAGCTGCGCGTCGGTTAGACCGGTTAGATGAAATAAAGACGGCTAATCCCAATGAGGCCATTTTAACAATGCGGGCTGACGTTACCAAGTTCGATGAGGTTAAGGCAGTTATCGATACGACGATCAAGCAATACGGTCGCGTAGACGTTCTCTACAACAACGCTGGCATTATGCCCACCAATCCTTTGATTGCTGGTAAGCGTGATGAATGGCAAAATATGCTGCAAATTAATATCATGGGTGTTCTGAACGGAATTGCTGCTGTCTTACCCAGCATGGCGGCCCGAAAGAGCGGTCACATCATCACAACCGATTCGGTTGCCGGGCATGTGGTAACGCCAGACAGTGCCGTGTATAGTGGTACTAAGTATGCCGTTCGGGCGATTATGGATGGCTTACGACAAGAACAGGCAGAAAATAATATTAAAACAACTATCGTTTCACCTGGGAGTACGGGAACAGAATTATTTAACTCTATTACCGACGCAGACCAGAAACAGTTTGCGGAAGACTTCTTTAAAAATATTCATGGCTTGGAACCTAAGCAGATTGCCCAAGCCGTTGAATTTGCAATTGGTACGGAAGCCAATATGTCGGTGAGTGAGGTCATTGTGCGGCCAACCCGGCAGTCATTATAAGATGTTATAAGTGTAAGTAAAAAGCTTTCCACATGTATGATAACTATGCATGTGGAAAGCTTTTTAATGCTAAAATTGGGTAGTGAAAATGATTATTTTGAGGTGGTTAATATGGAATTACGTGTATTACGTTATTTCGTGACGATCGTACAGGAAGGTAATATCTCAGGAGCGGCAAATGTCCTGCACGTTTCGCAATCAACGTTGTCCCGCCAGATTCAAGACCTTGAGTTGGAGTTAGCGACCACACTGTTTACGCGTGGTAGTCGCCGGATCAAATTGACGGCAGATGGGCAATTTTTATACTCGCGGGCAGAAGAAATGCTTCAATTAGCCGATAGCACCAGACACGCGATCAACGCGCAGGACATCGTATCTGGTGATCTTATTATCGGTGCTGGCGAGAACTTTACGAGTGCGTTAATTGCGCAAATTTTTCGCCAAATTGTAACAGCTTATCCTAAAGTCAAGGTGCATTTAGTTAGTACAACCGGTGATGACGTACGAGCTGGTATTGATAAGGGAACCCTAGATTTTGGGATTATTACAACTGAAGCGGACTTTCCTGAGTATGCGCAATTACAGTTTCCACAAAAGGATGCTTGGGGATTGGTAATGCCGGAAAAACATGAACTAACGCAAAAGAAGGCTTTGGAACCGGTTGATCTGGCCGGTCACCGAATCTTATTAGCACGTCAGGCAGACGTTGAACGTACCTTACGCCAGTGGGTAGGTGCCTATCAATCACAGGTCCAGATTGTTGGGACCTATGACATGTATTACAGCATGCACGTTCTGGTGCGTAATCGGGTAGGATTGGCTTTTTCCTTTGACAAACCGGACTATCATCAACCAGACAGTCAATTGGTCTTTAGGCCTTTAGCACAGATGGAACAGTTCTCATCAAAACTAATTTGGAAGCATGGCCGACCATCGTCACGGCTAGCAGAAATTTTTCTGACTAAGATGAACAATGCAATTAATAACGGAAGGCATTAGCGTTAAAACAAGATAGAAGAGGCATAGAGATGCGTGAAAATACGCCTCTATGCCTTTTTTGAATTATTGAGAAATTTTGGGGTGGTTAATTTGTATGAATTCATGTAAAAAATCGGCCGTCTTCTTACCTGGGAGCTTCGCGCTCAGTAACCCGTAGTCAACGGTGATATCGGTTTTTAACGGAACGGTAACTAGATTAGGATGAATTCTTTTCCAGGGTGTTAACGAGATCATGGCAATATTTTCTTCGACAGCCTTATTGAACGTGTTAATGTCGTATCTGCCTGTTGTATCAATCGGTTGTATGCTCGGCACTTTCTCTAGCAGTTGTTGGCGTAATAAATCGTTCTTTTCGCTAATTCCGGTTGGTACCATTAAAACCTTTTGGTGGGTCAAATCTGAAAATGAAATTTCTTCTAATTGGGCCAACGGGTGATCACTTCTGACGGCAATGCCAAAATGATAAGACCCGAGCTTAGTGGCACTAAAAGCGTGTTTCAACGTCGTACTGTCAAAGGTCCCGACCATGAGGTCACTACTACGTCCAAGCATTGCATATTCACGGTTGCTAGAGTTGAGGTCCTCCTGTAATTGAACTAAGCGGATTTGAAACTTAGGCATGTCGGGCGCAACTTTTTTCCAAATTGACATAAACGGATCGGCCGGGTGGAGCAATGACGTTCCTAGCAGAATAATTTGCTTATCATCAGTTCGTACGCGCCGAGTCTCTTCAACCGCTGTATTGAGTAAATCTAGCAGTTGGTGGACGTAAGGTTGGAACGTCTTTCCTTGTGGTGTTAGTTGCACGCCGGTTGCCGTGCGATTAAAAAGTTTTAGGTTAAGCTCAGATTCAAGCCGATTAATCTGCTTCATCACGGCTGTTCCGGAGATGAAGCTTTGCTCAGCGGCCTTGGTGAAGCTGCCATACTCGCTTACACGTAAAAAGGTCTGCAATTGATTGATATCCACAATAACACCTCCAATAAGCCTAGTATAAACCAGAAGTTGATACTAGACCAACTAACGGATTCTTCAAATATCTTAATATCCATCTATACTAGTATTTGTAGTTAAGGCATGACAAACGTAAGAAAATATTGGATCAACCAAAGGGTTGTAGAAGTTAGCTTTAATTTGCGTTTAGATCAGCTACTTTAAAGATAATTAGGAGGAAATAAATTATGTCAGTAGAAAATAAAGTTATTGTCATCACAGGGGCTTCTTCAGGTATCGGTGAAGCCAGTGCTAAGTTACTTGCTAGTCATGGAGCAAAAGTCGTTTTAGGTGCCCGGCGTGAAAGTCGGTTACAGGAATTGGTGAGAGCTATTGCAGCACAAGGTGGTCAAGCGGCCTACCGGGTAACTGATGTCACTAATCCAGCTGATCTCACGGCGCTAGTCGACTTAGCGAAAACCAAGTTTGGTGGTATTGATGTGATCTTCAATAATGCTGGTATCATGCCAACATCCCCGATAAGACTGATGAATGGAACGCCATGATCGAGGTTAATTTGAAGGGGGTTCTAAATGGGGTTGCCGCCGTGATGCCCGAATTTACCAAGCAAAAACATGGTCAAATCATTACGACATCCTCAGTCGCCGGATTGAAATCCTTTGCGGGCTCCGGTGTCTATGGTGCCACGAAGTTTGCGGTTCGTAATTTGATGGAAGTTATTCGCATGGAAAGCGCGCAGGAACAGACCAATATTCGGACAACTAGTCTGTATCCTGCCGCAATTAATACGGAGTTATTACACACCATCACGGACGCTGGTTCCAAGCAAGGCATGAATAAGTTATATGAATCTGTTGGCATTACGCCAGACGCCGTTGCCCGTGTTGTTGACTTTGCGGTTGCGCAACCGGCCGACGTTAACGTCAATGAATTTACTATCTACCCAACTAAGCAAGGGTAAAAGGAGCAATTTAAAAAATGAAAAAAGTTATTTTATTGGGAGCGACAAGTAACATTTCAACCTATCTTATTCCGCGTTTATTGGAGCAAAGTGATGTTGCGCTCACGTTATTTGCCAGACAAGCGACGCATCGCCTCGGCCAATACGCGGATAATCAACGCGTTTCACTGATTGATGGTAACTGGAACAATCCAGCAGACTTGACGGCAGCCATCGCGGGGCAAGAGATTGTCTATTTGGCAACCGGCCACTTTACCAAGGCCAATCAACAGGTGGTTACAGCAATGAAGCAAAATGGCGTAGCACGACTGATTGTAGCCGGTGGTTTAGGGATTTATGACGAAGTGACTGGTGAATTTGGTTGTTGGAACGCGCGCATGATGGGGGACTATACCGAAATTAAACGGGCTGCCAAAGTGATTGATGATAGTGGACTAAACTATACCTTTTTACGGATGGCTTGGCTGTATAATAACGACCAACACGACGCTTACGAAGTCATCCCCCAGGGCGAACCGTTTAAAGATACCCAAGTTACTCGTGAGGCAGTGGCTAAATTAGTGGCTAATATTGTGCGCAATCCTGACATCTATCAGCGGACGAGTATCGGTGTTGCGGAACCCAATACGGCTTGGAACAAACCTGCTTTTTATTAAGGAGGCGTCCTGTAATGAAAGTGATAATTCCTTTAAACCAGGGCTTCCTATCCGACAGATATACCAGTAAAGCTGAAATAACGAAGGGAAATCAGCCAATTATTTCGTTCCCAATTACAATTCAGGAGATTCCTAAGAACGCGACGTCGTTAGCCCTTTCTTTAATTGATTATGATGCAGTACCGCGAACTGGTTTCCCTTTTATTCACTGGTTAGCGGCCAATATACCAACAATGACTGAAATTCCGGCCGACTTTAGTCGTCATTTCACGGGACCACAAGGGCAAAACTCTTGGATGTCACGGTTCTATGCTTTAGATGATGCTTACTTTACCGACCATTATGCCGGGCCGAATCCGCCTGACCAACCGCATCATTACACACTGACCATCTATGCCCTAAGTCGTAAGACAACGTTAAAGAACCAATTCTACTATAACGAGTTTCTGGACCAACTTAGTGATCGGATCATCGACCAGTCTTCACTGCGGTTGTTAGCTAAGTAATTTTAAGTCCTAGAAATATGCACCAATACAATATCCTTGAATGGGAGATAGCCAATGAAAACTGTAAAAATAATTGTGAACGGTCAAACGTTCACAGCAAACTTTGAGGAGAATGCGACCGCTAGTGAGCTGCTGAGCCAGATGCCCATGACCTTACCGATGTTAAACCTATATTCACGTGAATTAACCTATCGCTTTAAGCAAGCCTTACCAGCCAATGAGGCACACACATCCGGTTATACCGTTGGTGATATTGCCTACTGGAAGCCCCGCCATAGTTTTGTCATCTTTTACAAACAAACCGGTGAGGTTATCAGCGATTTACAGCAGATTGGCCATATTAATACCAGTCATTTAGCCCAGTTCCAATCATTAGGAAATGTAGAAATGAGATTTGAAAAAGAGGACTTTAGCAGTTGAAGTAAAAAACGCTATCATATTGTGGCGTTTTTTTGCAGTATAAGCATTCTAAAAAGGCTAGAAAACTAACTTACGTTGGTCAATTAACATTTCCAGGTAATTTATGATAGACCATGGGACACTAACTTATTTCGGCATTTTATAATAAGAGTTAGTTATATATGAGAGGGGCCGGTATCACTCAAGAATGGATAATCCCTTATTATCAGTGAAGCTCACTTTGAAAGTGTTCTTGCTTATTGAATTAGAATAGTCGTAAATCGGGGTATCTTAAACGGTACTGCCCCGATTTACGACTATCTAAAATATCTTCGTGCTGGTAAAGACACTCGCTCTACGCGATTTGGCTTTCTTTATGCCTTTTAATAAGGGTAGATCCGTACATGACCGCGATTGAAGCTATTCCAATGTACAGCAAGTTTAGCATTGAAGATCCAGTGAGTGATGCATCTGTAATATACATCTGGTTAAGAATAAGATCATAGGCAAATCGAATCGGCGTCAGATCATAAACGTAATTATGGTAGAAGGGACTCAGCATTTGTGGAATAAAAGTAATGACTGCCATTGAACCTATCCAGATAATCAGCAATAGTGGCCATCCTTTTAGTCCAAGCAAATCGAGTACGGCTGACTGTAGTAGATAGAAANAAACAAATGATATACCACCAATCAGCAACAGGAATTGTTGTGGATCATGAATTGGAACGTCGTAGCAAACTTTTGTGAAGAAGTAAACTGATACAGCAATCGCAGTGACAATTGCGACACCGGAAATTAATTGACTTGTGACACCAGTTAATGAGAGGCGACCATCACGACGTTTTTTCTCATTTTTACTATGGTCTCGCCAATTCAGTAAACTAGCAATAAGACTGCCGAGCCAACAGAAGATGGTTACCAAGAATGGTGCCATACCACTTACTTCTTTGGTTGAGACTTGATTACGTTTTATAAGTGTGGTGTGAATTGGTGTCTGCAATTTAGACCAGTCCTGTGGAGAGAGTGTTAGCCTTGACTTATTTGCAACAGTTATATATTCGTTAGAAATCTTCTGATTTAGCCGGTCCGTCAGCTTTGGCAGGGCAGTCGTCAAAATATTGGCAACCGTCACATTACTTCCTTGACTGACATATAAAGAGACTTTTGCTTGTGCGGGAGTTTTCTGGGTTAATGAATTGGCTAAGGCTTTTTGTTGTTGGAATAGTGCCGTCTCAGCCGCCAGTGGCGTTTTAACAACCAGTGTGTCTAGTTTCTGAGTTATGATTTTACCTTTCAAATAGTCTGTTGCTGATTGATAGCTTTAGTGAATCCTGAGTGAATGACAACCGCCCCGTAGTATTTTCCGGATGCAAAACCCTTAGTGAGTTCATTCGTGTGGTTGACATTGACCCATTTGATTTCAGAGTTTTTCTCATGGCTCTCTTTCCGTAATTTATTTACTACATTCTTAGCATCCTTACCATTATCGTTTACTACTAAAGCTAATGGTAAATGACGAACCTTAACGGTGCTTCTAGCGCCAACCTGCGCAAAGGCGAACAATCCAATTAATATAGCAGCGACTAACATGCTGATCCAAATATTTTTTCTCTTAAATACATTGAGCATCTTCACTACCCCCCTTTGATTCTATGGGTAGTTTATCTAAACTCTGGATAGAAAGAAATGGGCAGATTATTCTAATTTGTGGTTTATCACCACAGAAGACCGCGATATGACGCTTAAGACAACAAAACTACTAAAACTGGTAATGGAGGGCACCAACATGACTGACCTTAGAATTAAGAAAACGGATGCTATCATCTCAACGTCTTTTGTTGATTTAGTCCTAGAAAAGGGCTTTGACAACGTTACGGTTAAGGACATTGCCAGCAGATCCATGATTAACCGTAAAACATTCTACGCACATTATGAAGACAAATTTGCGCTTACAGATAAGATTGGCCAAGATATTCTTAACTGGTTTACTAAGACTTTGCAAAAAAGAGCCAGTCTACTTAACCAGGGTGTGACCCTAAGCAATGCTATCAGCAAAATAGAACAGGAACTTAGACAATTACTAATACATTGGAATCGGCCCATCAAAGCGATAATGACAATTCCAGAAGCTAGAATACAGTTGATAGCTGGACTTAAGGGAATTTTGGAAATGAAGTTACAGGCAGTTCTTGCCCATCCGGGGTCGGAGCTAGAGGTCAACGCGATTGGTGGCATCATGTTAGGTATGATTAAGTACTATCTGCAGACAAATAGTTTACCCTCGCAGGAGGAACTC
>JAEIIU010047200.1:0-10674 GCA_018874675.1 Drosophila baimaii
TTCAGCCCGATAGCTCAAAAACTGAAAGACTAGTTTGCATATAAACCGACAGACAGACAGACGGACAGACGGACATGGCTAGATAGACTCGGCTGGTGATACTGATCAAGAATATATATACCTTATGGGGTCGTAGATGCCTCCTTCACTGCGTTGCAAACATCATGACATATTTATAATACCCTCTGCAAGGGTATAAAACAACAATTACGAACGAATATTCTAGAAACCGGAAGAAAGCCACAGTGATGATCGCAAACAACAATCGATAGGGCTTGTCGTGTCAAATATCGATAAGTCTGACGCTTATTCGATATCTATTCGGAGTTAAGGTGGCTGCGCATGTGCTTTTTGCTTTTTGCTTTTCAACTTAACTAGAGTAATTGTGCTAATTCTACATCGGTTCGCAATTCATTTTGTGTCCATTGTGAGGAGTTAATAACAATTGAGGAGAGTGACTTGAGAACCCAACCTGCGCCGCTAAAAGTGAGTAAAATCCCCAAGCCAGAGTATTTCAGTTGGCCGCGGCGGACCGGCCATATTTTTTATGGCATTACACAAGGTGGTAGGTAGGGGAGACTAAGACGTAAACCAAAAATGTAAATGAAATTGTCGTCTATTCCAGCACCCTATTTTGCGCCTTTAAGAGCCATGTTGTCGTTGTCGTTGTCGTCGACGTCCTGGCGTTAACAAAGAAAATGTCACGGAAATAACTGGGGATTAGATTGATGAGTTTTCCAGCTAAGCCAACTGACTTGGCCTGCTGCTGCTTGCTGCCAAAAAAGCCCATACCGATGCCCCCTGCCCATGCTTGTCATAAACTAGGCGGCGGCGGCGGCGGTGGATACTTCACATGGTGGGTCGGTCCTGCCGCCTGGGCAGGAGTCCTGCCTTGGATTTTGACGATGTGCCAGCATAAGTTTATTGCGATCCGCCGCCATGTTCCATGTGTGTTATCTGCGCCTGGGTCTGACAACTGTAATTAATTTAATTAGAGCTGTCCCTCGAACCCGAACCCCTTTCCGGCAGCCAGCTTCTTCCTCCATGGGGCGTAATCTTCGAGAGAAATTCATTTGCCAAGAGGAAATGTTGACAGGACGCAACAAGAACCGAAACTATGACAAGGTCGTCTAGGTTCTGCAGGGAAATACCCATTGAGCTTAGGTGTAGGGTGTTCGCGAAATCTATATTTTAAATTTGGTTAATACTGAAACTGAAATATGTTAAGTTTTCTTCATAATTCAAATCCCAGAGAGTGTATAGCCTATGTATGTTGCCAAGACATTTGATTGTCTAACCCATGTAATACCCTGTAATTTCAGAATCTTGTACATAAGTGCGTGTGTGTGTGTGTTTGCGTGTATGTGGATGAAGCAGAAGATGAAGCAGCAGCAGGGGGAGCTGTGAAAAAAGGAGCAGAAAAAATAATGTCCAACATTATCGTTGACATTTATTAGCCCCAACTAAGTGAAATTGTTTGCTTTTGCCCCCTCGTGTGTGTGTGTGTATGTATACATATGTATATATATATATATATATATATGTATGTATGTGTGTACATATGCATGTGTATGCTGTATGTATATGACAACACCCTTCCGGATGGCATATGAAATATTCATATGTAGGTGTGCCGGGCTTTGTCACGTTTTCGGCAAAGTTGTTTTTGTAGCCGCCAAGGGCCGCCGTTGTTTTGCCTTTTATTTGTCGCCAAAGTTTGCGTGTTTATGTTATTAAATAATTTCAATAATATTCACACATACACACCTCGGCACGAAACAGCTTTAAGTCGATTGTTGCGCCTCGTGTAAAGTTCAGCCATCAATTATAATTGATTGATTTGCCTCCTGTTGTTGACGGGTTGATGGAATAGGGATAAGAAGGGGGAGGCTTTCAAGGTCGACCTACCTGCCTGCATTCCTGCTTTTAGTTTCCTGTATTTTTTTTTTTTTGGTGAACTTGGGCTAATATTTTCCGAGTGTTTCTGAGTTAAGACAGAGTTTTTTTTTGTGGTTTGAATAGTTTTTTCACCCAAGCAAAAAGGATTTTTATATTAAATTCCATTTTATCGCATTTTTCACCTCAAATCTCGAATGCCTAGAAATCGGCCTGACATATTGGCCATATCTCCAGCTGTCAGCTGAGTTAATTTACCCCACAGGAAGTCGATGTCTATCGGATGGAACCCACATCTATATTTGACGCCATTCTCACGTACCCTGACTTCTTGACCCCCATCGCCCTTCACCCTGTCCACATAATAGGCCAATATCTGTGTCGATTCCTGTGCATATGTATCCATTCAGTATCTATATCTGAACTTCACGGCTTAACGCCCTCGAAAGTCTGTTTGAGTTGCCTTAACACTGAGTTGATTGAGTTACAACTTGGGATGTGGGTGCAGAAAGTCCCAGATGGGTCCAGATCTTTGGGCAGATCAGAAACAGCCAAAGCCTTATAGAAGCTATAGTGGTTTACATTGAAATATGACATCAAATGGGATGCAACGTCTTTCTATAAAGATTTCAGATACAAAATGTGAACGCTACGCACATGAAGAGGATGGTTGTGGTTGATTTTCTTCGTCTAGCTACGTGTCTGTTCGCTCTTTCCATTATATTTTTTGCCTATCGCTGCTTTATTTTTAAACTTTACTACTAATTTTTTTATATTTTCCTAAAATGTTAGAAAGCGCAGTTCCACGGAGCTCAGCTTAACTGCAAAGTTTTCCAGCTGGAAACAAAGTTGGTGTGGTGGCTCCCAAATGGCCTAAATATATGAGGGTTTCGGGTGTCAAAACAACACACGTTCCCTTTCCTTTCCCCCCTCACCTTTCTCACCTTTTTTGGCCGCAACTTAAATTTAAATCGCAGCTACAAACTTTGGTTTCTATGAATGGATTTCATAAACGAATCGCTCAATGAGTTTCCCAACTTCAGGGCTTCCTTGTTGCAGTAATATTTTGTTTTTTTTCCTATTTGTATTTTGTTTTGTTTTGGAAAATGGCCAGCATTTTTCAGTGTTAGCACAACTATCTGTTGTTCTGGCTAAAGTTTTAATGATATAATTTGCCATTTCATACAGACGACCAGCCCCCAGGATGCCTTTCCTTTTTCCCCAATTTCCCTGGAATGTGCTCTCTAATAGTTTTTGAAAATTTCTGCAAGTATTTGTGTGTATATATATTTTTGGGTCTTTCACTGAGGGAATTTTAAATCTCCCCCAGCTGTGTTGCTATCTACGCTCGTTTATTTCGGATCTTTTTTGACTAAACCTTCTAAGGAGGAGCAAGGTTCGAAGGTCAAAGGCTTAAGGTTTAGCTTCTGCCAATAATAAATAAGGTTGTAAAGGTTTGTTCTTCTAGCTCCCGTAGTTACATATATCCATGTTCCTTTCTTACAAAAATAAAGCCACGAAAATTTGGTGTCAGAAAAANAAACAAAATATCATTTGCTTTTGCATATTCTGTCTGGCTCATGAATGGTTGTTTTATTCTTATTTTTTTCTGTCTGCACAGTTGCTCTTTTCCTTCTATATCGTGGCCAACGCTGCTATAGATACATAAGTGTGGCTAGGAATATGTTTGGTCATACCCTCATGAACTCATTTATTCGGCGAGAAACTAAAACTACAGAAATTTGTCTACTAGCGAATTTCCATTTTAGACTCTAAATATATGCACATACACACATAATATGTGTGCAGGACAGGACCCTTTTCCCCCCCTTCGTGTGCAAAAAAGCTAAAACAAAAAGCAGGCTTGATTTACTTGGTAAAATACGCGAAATTATGTAAATAAAATTTACATAAGCAAATTGCATAAAATCAACAGGACCCCCAACTCACACAGAGGCAGCAGGACCTCGAGGTCCTCGAGGATGTGTGGGCCCGAGAGCCTGTGTGCACAATATAATTATGTTGATTCATTTATGTTTAATTAACTGCGCGCCCCGCGTATTTATAGATATAAATGAAACATTCACTTACATAAATGCTGGCGCCCCTTTCTGAAGTCTGCTCATTGGGTTTGGATTTGGATTTGAATTTAAATTTTAATTTCGAATCGAAATGGAGCGAAGAGCGCCGGGCTCCTGATTGATGCTTCCGTGCAGCAGGAAGCAATAGGTTGGCCTAGCTGCCGCCCACTTAATGGTCGAAGTTGATGTCCCCGAGGGTGAAAGGAAAACAAGGAGAAAAAAGTGTCGGAATGAGTAATGTTTGTAGAGAAGTGTGGGGAATAGAGGAAAAAGTTCGAGCTTCATTTGTTAGAACATTTTTCCCCATTTTTTGTTGTTGTTTTTTATTTCTTTTTAAAGTTAGATCACCCTTGTTAGGGTTCACATAGGAAGAAAATCACAAGAACTCAAACTAATTCTAATTCGTTTTCATCAGGCAGCTGTGTGTTCAATTGTTACAATGGAAAATAATAAACAATTATCTCGCAAGCAAGGCCTAAAGAAGCCCCCCAAGGAGACAAAGGTGAGTGCCCAGTGAAAACAATTTACAATTACCAAATTACAGGAATGCCATCTTACAGGAAGAAAAGTTTCGCCGTATGGCGCCCCACTTCAATGTTCCATTGAATGAAAATCGCCCTCGGCTTCCAAGGACCTGCACGCCCTTTAGACCAATCCCTGGGATGATGAAACCTGGTATGATGAAACCTGGTATGATGAAACCCGTCAAGCCAAATGTGAGTGCCCAGTACAATACTGTAAATATCCCAAATATAACAATGCCATCGTACATATTTCGAAGGACGAGATGTCGCGACTGCACCGTAAACAACTGGCTGAAGTCCTTAAGCCGCCGGGGGTGAGTGCTCAGTAATAAACTCTTAATAACCTAGTCAAAGGAATACCGTACCGTACAGGATAGTGACGATGAAGAGCTTATCCAGCTGAATTTGGGCGGACAAGCTAAAAAACCAGGAGGCCTGACGGAGCAAAGCCCCAAGACGACGCAGCTTGATATTCCGAAAGAGCCAAAGGTGAGTGATCAGTAATACATTTTTAATAACCTAGTCAAAGCAATACCGTACCGTACAGGATGGCGAAGCCGAGGAGCTTATCCAGCCGAAGCTAATTGGAAAGCATAAGGGGAGCGGTCTATGTCGCAACAAAAAAGGCAAAGTGGTTAAGAAAGTCCCATGTGATTCGCGCGGAGCCCCGCTACGCCAAAAGGTTAAAAAAATCGTCCGTTTTCTTCATAAGAAGGAAGATCAGAATGCCAACTAGCACGAAAATTATGATGCTTAATAACCGGCGTGGGGGAAGATGTTTTGATGACCGACCTCGGGCAACGTAATGACACCACGACAATGGCGGGCGATGGGGTGGCGTTTCCGTTTCCTTTTCGTGGCTGAATATCTTGAATAATACACATGTGAACAGTGTGCCTCCAGAGTTGGCTGTCGCAGCTAGTGATGGGGTAAAAAATCAGCATATAAATATATACATATTAAGGCTCGAGGTCAGAGAGCATCGCATCAATAAAAATGATAAAAAGTAAAAGAATTGGTTTATTCTTTTCCAGCTAAGGAGCTTTCTTTTTACATAAAGTAAGGTTATTCGGAATATATAGTTACAAGTACACAGCGACCACTGGTCACACTGGTCATAACGGTAAACAAAGCGTAGTTTTCTTTGAGAGGTCTTTCTTTTTTCAGCTGTGGAGTCCAAGACTTCAAAACATTATGTTCTATGCGAAATAAAAAGCGAAAAGTGTGCATGAGTAGCAGTAAAACCCAGTGCAACCCATTACCATCAGTTTGTGTTTATATTTAGTTTTACTCACTGGTCACACTGGACACAAAAGTAAACCGCGAAAATGGTGCTTTTTTTTTGCAAGAATATATTTTCTTTGAGAATAAAGATACGAAGTAATTGTAATAATAATCATTAGCCATATTACACAACTTGATCCATGACCAGCTCAACCAGTGAACAATTTTCCATAGGCAGCCTTGGCAATTATGGGTCACGGGATATCACTACGATATACGATCACTAGTCGTAGCCGGGTTAAATTATTTCTCAGTACCACCAGGAAAATTCGTTTCAAGAGTCAAAGCGAATTTAATGGACAATTGCCATGAAATCGGAGGCGAACCTGCGGATTGACTGTTCTCTGACGGCGAATGCGGAATGCTCGGAATCGGAAAAGGAAGCGGAACTGTTTCGCATTGTTATCGCTGTGCCTGTGTGTGTGTGTGTGTCCTTAATCGAGCTCGGGGCCCAAGTCCTGTCATTTTGCCAGCTGCACCTCTAATTACGCCATATTATCCTTGGAGCCAGAATGGCCAAACGACGTCCATTCTGGCCCAGCATAAATATTACTATACTACGTAAAGGTACACCTTTATCCCAGGCATGTGTGTCGTCCTGGCATGTAATTTATGCGCATATGTTAAATGTTAGAGCCACACTCATAACTCTTACAAAAATATGTAATCAAAAGCATTAGAGTCGCAAAATGGGCCAAAACGAAGGCGATGGCGAAATATTTATGGGAAATAAAGAATCCTACAGATAGGAACGACAAGGTTTAATCGCTTGAAGGCGCGCAGCGACATAGGGGATTCAAGGTATCTGTACATATTTAAATATTAATTTACATTATTCTATGAACCTGATGGATTTTTCACAGAATAAGTCAGGGAATATTAAGAAATCTGCGCCACAATAATATTAATGTAATTCAAGGACTGTCAGGGAAACAAACCACGGAAATCATAAAGTTAAGGTAATTCTTTATTTTCCTTTTTATGAAATTTCAATTAAATACGCAACATTAATTTTTAATGTCGCTTTCATGGCCCTTTTGGGATTTATTACCAGCAGGCAAGTCAATGTGGCTTTAAATTGGATGAAAGCGAAAAAGTCTGCAGTTCAATTAAAATTTAAATACACGAAAATTACTTAAATCTTTTACACTATAAATAATAATTTAAAGCCTATGTGATTTTAATTCCCTTTTTGAAATCTTAAAAGAAGTGCACTTTTGAGTTTTTATGGGAAAACATAATTATGTACCCAGGATATGGGCTTTCTCCTCGGGGAATCTGCGACGCCCCAGACCAAGTCGGATATGTGTGCAATGACCTTTGCCATTTGGGGGGCGCTTGGAGTGCACTTTCGCTCCACTGCACATGTCGAACGCTTGCCTGCAGGACGATGATGATGATGATGTCAGAGAGCACATAAACTAATTTGCAATAAATATCAAATTTAGAGAGCAGAAGTCGAGCAACATTGTAGGGGCGAGCACTGCCTCTCGCTCTTGGCTTTTTGTGGCATTTGCCTTTCGGGCACTAAAAGCCAAATAAGCAGCGAGTGGCTAACAATTTAACCGCCCAATTTCGCCGTCTTTCCCCCTACACACACACACACATGCGAGTTTTAATAATCATAAAAAGCAGAGCGGCGAAAAAAACACACACACGTGAAGAACAAAGAAAAGTAAATTAGAGGAATCGAGGCAGGGGGCCAGGAGGGAAAATAGTCGAGAGGCGGTGGGTGGTGGGCGGTGGGCGGTGGCAACATTCCAGTAGCAGACAATAGACAAAGTTGAAATGCAATTGAAAAGTTGGCAAAAAGCTAAAGGAAGAGCCAGAGGGGCAGCGCGTTTGGACCGGGACTCGTGACCCGAGGCAGCCACAAGAAATGTTATAAATGTTGACTCGGTGTCCTGCGTATCTGCTGGTGATTGTGTGTGTGTACACGGCAACAAAAGCTATGTCAACTTTTAGATATTAGATATAAGATATTGAAATAAATATGTCAACATTATGAGAGTTCTAATTTATCATTTATATATTTTGTCTAATTTATCATTTATTTGTTTATTATATCTTATATCTTATATATTGCTTAAGATTTATTTTATTAATTAAAAAAAATCCCTACTCCACGGCATCGGACTTACAGGTGTAAATTAAATTTGTCCTCAAGACGGTTGTTTGTGTTATTTTTTCAACATCCTGACCTCGAGCCGGTTAACATCAATATACATTGGAAAGGTCACTAAAACTAACTACATTAAAAAATGAACTTTATGCCAACCAAAGCAATTATTCTATTTTATATATTATATAATATATATTTACATATATTATTATATTCTTTAATCTAGATGGGGACTCTCATGATTGTGACAGTGGCACTGGCTCTTTATCTGTTATTTCTTGTGTCCAACCCTATTCTATAATATTAGGTGGCAACTTGGTAAGATATATCTATATGTACAATATATATAAATTGCTTTAAGGTATATGCAAATTAAGTATATAATTTGCTTTGACTACCTATATGATTTAAAAAAAAAACAAGTAATAAAAGCTAACTTCGGGCGGAGCCGAAGTTTATATACCCTTGCAGATAATTCGTTACATTTTCTAACAGATTTTGTTGAAATATAACATGTATAATGTAAAATGTATGCAAAATTTAAAATTTATATGTAAAATATAAATTTAGACTGACCTTTCCTATGGCAGCTATATGATATCTTGGTCCGATTTCAATGAAATGTCTAGTAGGTGGCTATAATTATATTATAAAAGCACAAATAAAGTTTCATTCGAATATCTTTAAAAACAGCGAAAATATGTCAATTTTTCCAAATCCCTTATATAGCACCTATAGGATATAGTAGTCCGATTTTTATAAAACTAAAACCAAAATTCTAGAATAATCTAAAATCACCGTATCTTCAATTTAATGAAAAAATATTGAAAATTGGAAAAGTTATAATTTTTTTTCTTAAAATTTTCCGATTGTTCCTATGGCAGCTATATGATATATTCGTCCGATCCGGTCCGTTCCGGCATATATAGCAGTGAGAGCATATAGAAGACTATGTATAGAGTTTCATTTAAAAAGCTTTAAAACTGAGAGACTAATTTGCGTAGAAACGGACAGACGGATAGACGGACATGGCTAGATCGACTCGGCTGTTGATGCTGATCAAGAATATATATAGGGTCGGAAATGACGCCTTCACTGCGTTGCAAACTTCTGACTAATATTATAATACCCTGCAAGGGTATAAAAATGTGATTTTCTCGTTGTGTGGGGAAAAGTCTCGCTGCATTCATATGTTAAACTTTATTGGGAGCACCGCCAAGGGGGGGTGGTGGAGTGGTTGTGAATGGGCGACGAAGGGGGCGGAGCTGCAACTGCTAAGCTAACAAATTAGCAGCCCGGTTAAAGGATAAGAAATGGGGGCGAGGCGAGGCAAGGCGGAATGGTTAGCTGTGTGGGTGTGTGTGTGTGTGTGTTGAAAGTTTCCTGCAACCGGACAAGTTTAACAAAAGTCTTAACATATTTTCGTAATCCAAAAGTTTACTACAAATGCGACTTAATTGTTGGTGAGCGTTGCCATCTTCCGCTAAAGCATTTTCCCAGCTTTTCCCGTTTCCCCTTGGCTTTTCCACCACCTCCCTGGCGAACATCCTTTCGAAACCCCCCTTTCTCCCCCCCCCCACTCATAAACAATAGCGCGGTCCGTGGAATGGCGGAACCCGAAAAGGAATTTGCTCTTGATGATGTTTTGCGCGCTTTTTATAAAGTGATTAAAAGCAGAAAGCAATATATAGAGAAAGAAGGCCCGGGCAAAAGAAAGTTGGCACTAAGCGGGGAAAAAGAAAAATAACTTCCGAGGAGAGTTGACGGAGAAGTTTCGTCAACTTGACGAGAGATTCTCGAGAGAATCGGCCGAGTTCCCTCGCCGCCGATAAGTAGAAAAATTAATTCTAGCCCCGGTTAGTCTAGTTAGGGAGACAACTTCTTAGCTAGCTACATTCATTGATTGAAATCCATGGAAGACCTTAAGCCGGGCTTAGCTCCAATGTGGTTCTCTCAGTTCCTGATTTTGTGTAATTACATTTTAATTTGCATGCTGACCTAGTAAAATCTGAGCAAACGAAGACTGACTTTTTGGAATGGCTTGAGTTACTTGAACACCAAATGCTTAGGCACCCAGCCAGAGCATCCTGGCCACCACATACAATGTGTTTGTGGCTTGTGCATAGCACAGCATATCCTTTTCCTCCTCCTCCCACTGGGCGGTGTTCGATTACAGTTTTGGTTTTTCGGTTTTTCGGTTTTCGGTTACGGCCTTTCAATTTGGGGGCCCTTTACTTGGTCTTAAGTTGACTTGAGATGTAAGTGGTTTGCTCAACTTCAACGCCACACCTCGCAGGCCGCCTCGTTTCGGAATCAATATGTGTGTGTGTGTGTGTGTGTGACATTTGTGTCACATTTATGTCGAAATCCTGTGGCATTAATGTGTCCTGGTTTACGGCTTGGTCATAGTTCGAGTTCGTGTTTGTGCCCCTGCCGCCGCTCTGGATGCCGTCCATAATGTCTGTATTTATTACAGCAGCTCTACCGAACAGGCCATTGCTGATGTCCAAAAAAAAAGGGGCACTTCCACACTGAGAAAAAAAGAGGGAAATGGGAAGACGGATAGCTAAGGAGTTAACTTGTTAAATTTGTATAATGACTCAAGTTTTGATGATTTCAATTAAAGAATTTGTCAGACGAATTTGTTCATCAAAAAATGTTTTGTAAGACCTCGACAGTTATGAGTTATACGAGTATGCACCAGAGAACTGCATTGAGTATGATCGAGCATGATCGATCGGCCTCGCTCGAACTCCTTGCAAATCAA